>JAUZNJ010037360.1:0-11483 GCA_034780135.1 Jordanella pulchra | reverse complement strand
AAGTGGAAAAAATAATCTCTAGTTTGCAAAGTTTACAACATTAGTTTTTAGGGATGGAGGAACAGCATAGATCTATGTAGGACTTTATGCTTTTACAGTGGCACAAGTTTAACCACTGCTGTGCATTTTAATTTGCAGCTTTTCAAGGTGGATTTAAAGGAAGTGAACATAGTTGGTACATATTATAAATGACATATTAAAATAATTAACTGCTATCTATTCACTCCAAGATATACTAGATCTATTTACAGCTTAGTGCAATTTGTGTTTTTTTATGTGACCTCTAAATCACCCTGTTGGAGCTGAAATCCTGTTTCATAGCTGTCAAACTTATCATTTGGGTTTCTAAAAGGTTAAACTCAAAGGAGGGTAAAGATAAAATGAAGGATGAGCTTCATCACCATACAGGTTCATCTGTAGTGTAGGAAACTTTTTTTAGTTCAAGATTCATGAGTCTGAGCTGAACAGTTGAAATAAACATCACTCATAATGAACTCATAATGTCATAGTTTCAGGAAAAAACTGGATTCTTCGCTGCAATGAAAGAGAATTAGGAGCCGATACACACCTTCGGGTGGGTGAGGACCGAGCTGGTCGGATGTGTCTGGGAGGAGAATAGCTGAGAGAACGTGAATCTCGTAGAGAATCAGCCGGAACGCGGTGAGGCCTCGCAGGGCTAAGAGTTAAAACACGACACTTTAGGTTATCGATGGATTACATCTCAAATATTCTATTTAAATAGTTACACAAATAAAATATGAAAAAAGTCCCTTTTTAAATGCCAAAAAAGGATTTAGGGTCTTCAAAATAAAAAGATTTGCACACATTTTCACCCAGATCAGTACTACAAACTTTGCCAAAATCAAATTTTGCAAGGAAGGAAGGAAATGGTTTAGGAAATGGTTAGTGCAAACATGACTGCATTGAAATGGGACAGATGATGCACATGGATGAATGAAAGATACATGGATGAAAACAGTTGGATGATGAACAGAGAGTAATTGTGGAAAACATTTTTTTTTTCTTTTCACCGTGCAGGACCTCGTGTTAAACCACCATGTCTGTACAGCAGAACAATGATCCATTGTGATTTCTTTCATCTAAATCATTTTAAGTACAACATTACCTTTTTTTCTTTGTTTCCTGTTCATCACTGGATGAGGAAGAGGAGGAATGGGAGCTTTGGGCTTTCACTGCCTTCCTGTTGAAAGAAGGAAAGTGTTTCATTAGGAAGCCCAGCAGCTTTCTCTCTCACATGACCCATTCAGCCACAGACATCCTCTGCTCACCCTTTTCCTGGCTCCCCCTCAGAGTCAGAGCTATCTGAAGATGAGGATGAAGATGATGATGAGGAGGATGAAGATGATGAGGAAGAGGAGGAGGACGAAGAGGAGCTTGAGCTGCTACTCCTGTTGGCTTTCTCCTTCCCATTTACAGTAGTTTCTTTCCTGAAAGCTTTTTCCGCCTCCTGATGGGCAGCTGGCGACGTTGAGGTTCGGGTCGGACCCTGAGGCGGCCGTCTGCCATCTGATTGACTTTTGGCTGATGACCTTGGGGGGATTTCATCAGATCGCTGTGAATCTGATGGCGAGCTTCCCCTGCCTGATGCTGCAGCGAGGGAGGAGTCCCTGGATGGAGCCTGTGATGAAGAAGGACGAGTCTTTGGCTTTCCTTCACCCTGAACTGGACTCGGGTCCCTCTCTGCAGCAGCCTTCACCTCTTTCCCCACTCTAGGTGGTGAGGGAGAGGAGGAAGAGGAGGAGCTGGAGGAAGATGAAGATGAGGAGGATCTTTGGGGTGGGGAGACAACCTGTGCAGGCTGTCTCCCTTGTTGCACGTCCCTCTGCCGGCCTCTGTCGCGCTCCCTTTGCCTCTCTGTGGAGACAGAGCGACTGCTCCTCCTCCGCCTTTGTGGAGACAGAGATTGGCGCAATCTGGAGACAGAAATGATGTTTAGAAACTAGAACAGTCTCAGTTTCATCATTCTAGTGTATTAATTACTGCATGTGCAGGAACTATTACATTGAATTTCATACCTTTTTAATATCATCACAATGGGTTTTTTTATAATACCGACACAAATGCAAGCTTGGAGTAACCACTTTAAGTTATTAAAAACTGTCCATTTTTAGTTTAACTTTTGAAATAGGTGAGTAAAATTTGACACAATTCATATCAAGAACTATTATTAAAATAAAAGGATACTTAGTTGTTGGCCTAAATAAAAACATTTAGGTTTAACTTTTGCAAAACAGTTCAACCTAAAAAAGCTAGCTTAAAGCTATTTCATCCCTATCTCTATTTAGAGAACAGGGTCTTTTAGTGCCATCTTAATGAATCCGAGCGACAAATATAAAACAGTAAACGTTAACAGAAATTTGCAGTTGCACATTTAACATAAGTGCAATTCTAATACAGAAAGTCCAAACTAGCACTAAAAACATGTTTTTTCTTCCATTCCCCGTTCTTTAACCACATTGCATTATCCTTCCTTTAACATTTGTTTTATTAAGTCAATTTTGGTTCTTTAGGTTCCTATAAATGGAAATTACCTTAGTTTTCTTGAACAGGCTTTGCTAGCTTTTTAACCACTATTATTCACGTCTGTCCCTCATACTTGAGTGGACTGTGCTCATAATGCGATTACGCATGTATATGGGAATTTCTTGTGACAAACGCATTCATTTCCCAAACTGCTATTGCATCATTGGACGATTTTGCCTCCTAGCTTTACAAAAACATAAAAAACTGACACTGTGGGTCCTTAAATGTGGGCTGGCTGTTTAGTTGGAGCATATAAAGATCTATATAGTAAGAGCATAAACTTAAAAAGCTCTTGTTTTTTTTTTTCTTCTTTTAAAGCACAACCCCCTCCAAAACGACATACAGTTGGGTAGTTATTAAAAAAAACAATACCTCTTCAGATTGTGTTAAATACTTTTTAATGCCCTTAATTTTTTGCTGTACTAATCTATTAAATCGTATGTACATTCATACTAGGGTTGGACAAAATGGCCAAAAGGGGGAGGGTTGCAGTTTCAGCTTCTAAACATCTATAATTTGGTCCTGGAACTCATTGCATAGAGGTTACACAAACACACTCATCAAGATTCCAATGGACAAACACAAAACCCATACAAAACAAAAGAATCCAACAACCCAGGAAAACAACAGGTATGATGGACGTCCACTACATCACCAACTCTCCAACTACAAGTTGCTCTATTGCGAGCTGACAACTGGCAAAGACTCTTGGATAGATGTTTATATCTCAGAAAAATGGAGCAACAGTTTTGTGGTTGTCATGACACAGATGACTGAGAATTTGAACTGGCTTGACCAAAACTTATATTGTGATTATGGCTTAATTTTTGTTGATACAATATAGAAATTAATATAAACAAAATATAACTTTTCATTGATGAGATTTTGTTTTTTAATTGCACTTTTAAACAAAAATAACTTATCCCTTTAAGCATAAAAATATATATATCATAGACACATTATGTTGATGACATTCCTCTATTACCTGCTGGGGGGACTTGGTCTTCTGAGGATTCTTGAAGTGGATCTGCTGCGCTTCCTTGGACTTCTGGACCTTGATCTTGTGCGCTTTCTTGGACTTTTAGGTCTGGATATGGGCCTAGACCCGCTGCGCCTTCTCAGATTTCTCAACCTAGATCCACTGCGCCTCCTAGGACTTCTAGGTCGAGACCTGCTACGCCTCCTGGGACTTCTAGGCCTAGACCCGCTACGTCTCCTGGGACTTCTAGGCCTAGACCCGCTACGTCTCCTGGGACTTCTAGGCCTAGACCCGCTACGTCTCCTGGGACTTCTAGGCCTAGACCCGCTGCGTCTCCTGGGACTTCTGGGCCGAGACCGACTGCGTCTCCTGGGACTTCTGGGCCGAGACCGACTGCCTCTCCTGGGACTTCTGGGCCGAGACCGACTGCGTCTCCTGGGACTTCTGGGCCTAGATCCGCTACGCCTCCTCGGACTTGTGGGCCTAGATACATTGGGTCGCCTCGGGCTCCTGCTACGCCTCCTTGGACTTCTTGACCTGCTCCTTCTGCCTCCTTTCTCCAAATGTCGCTTCTCCCTGTCTCTGTCTGACGGGGCTAAAGGAGGGGAAGATCTTCTAGACCGTGGTGGGGGTTCTTGATACTGCCTTGGTGGTGTTCTGGTGACTGGTGGGACGGCGGAGCTCCTCTGAGGAGGAGACAGTGACCTCCTTTCTGTGGGGCTAGATCTTGTGGTCCTCTTGGTGGTATCCTCGTCCTTTGCCTTTTCCCTGTCACTAGCTTTGGTCTCAGGAGAGTACCTTCTGCTTCTGTTGTTTTCTGGTCTGCTGGGTGGGGAGGGAGATGGGCTGGAGCTTTCTACCTGTGTGGGACTGTAACGCTCTCTTCCTTTTACTTGGGGTGGGTTTTCTTCTGTGGGATCTCTGAGAGGCGGTCTTTCACGTTCAGGTTTGTCCAACCCTGGCTCCCAGTCTCTGTGGGGACGTCTGGCTCCTTCACCTTCAGAAGTTGAGAGAGAGCTTTCTTTCCTCCCGTTGGCCAGAAACCTTTCAACAGCAGCTCCAATGGCAGATGGAGCATTTTTCCTGGGAACACTTCGCTCTTGCTCTGGTGAATCAACTTTGTTGGTGTTCCCCTCATCCTCAGAAGAAGATGATGAAGAAGAGGATGAAGAAGAAGACGAGGAGGAGGAGGATGATGAGCTGTCACTGTCACTGCTGCTACTGCTGCTGCCACTGCTGCTGCTTTTGTGTCGTTTCTCGAGTTGTTTTAGTTTGTCCTCTTGCCTTTTCTCTTTCACCAGGCTTTTCAACTTCTCCTGTGGGTCGCTCCGTGACGTTTCCAAAGGCGTTGACCTATCTCTTCCATCTTTTACTAATGACTGGACCTGGGCCTCCCTTCTCCTTTTCTCTCCACCTTCTTCCTTTTGTTTATTTAAATATCTATCTGTCGATCTTTCTTTGTTTGTTTCTTGTCTTCTCTCGTTCTCCCTCTCAAGCTTGCTTCCATTGGTAAAGGACGGACAACGCTTGGGCGATGGGGAGTCGCGAGCCAGACGCCCGCCCCTAATGTCACCTCTCTCGTGGTGAGGTGAGGGTCGTCTATCCAGATTTTGAGCATTGTCTCTTTCATTTCGTGTGCGCAAGGTTGGCTGAATGTCCTTGTCAGTTGTGCGTTCTTTATCACCATTCCTTCCTTTCCTTGTCCTCTCTTTTTCAGGAGGAGGGGAAGGAGATGAAGAATCATGTCTAGCTGTTCTGTGCAGTTTATTTCTGTCTTTTTCGTGCTCAGGTACTCTGCCTCTTTCACCACTTGTGTCTTTTTGAGGTGGGGGAGAAGGTGATGATGAAGAAGGGTCCCGTCTAATCGCCTGACGGGGGCTCTCCTTTCCTTTGTTCCCAATCTCTCTACTTTTTGATCGCCTCCCTTTCTCAGAATCACTGCTTCTAGATGGTTCTCTTTTATCCATCTCTACACTCCTAGACATCCTCCTCTTCTCCATCTCTGTGCTCCTGGATCGCCTCCTTTTCTCCATCTCTACATTTCTGGAGTGCTGTCTTGTATCCATCTCCATGTTTCTGGTATGGCCCTTCTCCCGTTCCCTTTGTTTGCTTCTAGATCTTCTTCCTCTCCCCCTATCAATGTTTTTCTCTTTTTCTGGAGAAGGAGAGGGGGATGAGGAGTCATGTCTCCGTTTTGCCTTTTCTGTCTCCCTATGTTGCTCTTTTTCCCTTTCAGAATTGGGCCTCCTCTGTGTGAAAACAAAAAACAGGTTTGAAATCATCCTTAAAGACATTTTTACCCTACGTGTCATAAATTGTTGTAAATCAATCTAGGTATGTTTCCACTTCAGTAATTCCGAGGAGAGTTTGAGCCATAAGTAACCCACAGCTCTCCCCACTGTATGTTAGATGAGAAAAGCAGATTCCCTAGGCAGAACGTGACTCTACTAGGGAAGTAAGACCTTTGGACTCTGAATAAACTCAGAGATAGAGTTTATGGTGGTAAAATACAAAGGATTTCTATTTGGACGAAAACTCCAAACCTCACATTTCAGTCATTCCAGTTTAAACTGCTCTAAAGTATCCCCATTTCATTTTACTGATCAGTTATACAGTGTGTGCAGAATTATTAGGCAAATTAGTGTTTTGATCATATCCTTCTTTTCACACATGTTGTCCTTCTCCAAGCGCTATAGGCTTGAATTACCAATTAAGTGAATCAGTTGATGTGCATCTCTGTAATGAGGAGTGTGATCTACGACAACATCACCCTATATAAGGTGTGCTTAATTATTAGGCAAAATGGGTCAGAGGAGAGTTTTGAGTCTGAAAAAAAATCAGAAATTGTGAAAGGTTTTCCAGAGTGAAAATAGCCAAACTTTTCAAGCCTGATCACCAAACAATTAAGTGTTTTAACAGGGTTGCAAGCATCAATTGGGAAAAAAAAGCGAAAAATAACTGCCCATGAATCAAGGAAAATCAAGCGTGAAGCTTCCAAGATGCCATTTGCACCAGTTTTGCCATATTTCAGAGCTGCAACATTACTGGAGGATCAAAAAGCAAAAGGTGTGCGATACACAGGGACATGGCGAAAGTATGGAAGGCAGAAACACGGCCACCTTTGAACAAGAAACATAGGATAAAATGTCAAGACTGGGCCAAGTGATATCTGAAGAGTGATTTTTCTAAGGTTTTATGGACTAATAAAGTGACAGTGACAATGGGCTAGATGGATTGATGGACCCCAGGCTGGATCAATAAAGGACAGAGAACTCCACTCTGACTCGGACACCAGCGAGGTGGAGGTGAGGTACTGGTATGGGCTGGTATCGTCAAACATGAACTTGTGGGACCTTTTCGGGTTGAGGATGGAGTGAAACAGATCAAGCAACTGACAAGAATCTATGGGTGGAGGCTTTTAAGAGTCACCGTCAAAAAAGATGGATATATAGGTCACTGATTTGTTTTTTGAATGTCAAAATATTTATTTCTGAAATTTGTATCATATTGATTTACCTGGTAAAATATTTGTTTTTTAAGTTGCCTAAAAATTCTGCACAGTAATAGTTACCTGCACAAACAGATATCCTAATAAGATGGCCAACCTAAAAAACCCATCCAAACTTCCAAAAATATTAAGCTTTGATATTTATGGGACTTTTGGGTTGATTGAGAACAAAGTTGTTGTTCAATTATAAAAAGAATTCTCTCAAATAAAACTTGCCCAATAATTCTGCACACACTGATGGTACCACTTTCTCTGCACTACAGGCTGCAATGGATTATAAGACGTGCTGTCAATGAATGCTGCAGCCATTTTTTGTTTCCTCCACTTCTGTACCGTTGATACATATTTTTGAATTACAACAAAGGTAATTGAAGACAGCATTAGAGCTCTGACAGATGCAGTGGGTAATCAGTGTAAAGAAACACCAGGAGAGAAGGCACCGTAAAGGTGACGAGCGGCCAGCCGTGCCCTCTCTGGAGCTAAGGAACAACAGCACTAGATAAAAAGGAGCCTGCTGTGAGGACAGCATGCCAGAGTGGGGAGATAACGGGAGCCAACGAGGAGAACGGATGAGTACAGTGGTAGATTGGAGAAGCCCGCCAGGGAAAAAGAGCCAGAGTGGGGAGAGGCTAGAGCTGACCGGGAGTAGGACAGTGTTAGTTTTAAGAAGACCGCCAGGGAGAATGAGCATGCAGAGGCTACGGCTGGCCGAAGCTACCCTCTAGAGGCTAACTGCTTGAGGTGGAAGAAAGACAGTGGGGGATCAGAGGACTCTGCCGAGCAGGAAGAGATGGCTGGAAGAGAAGGCGACCACTGGTTGGCGTCTGCACTGGAGGTAGGACCAACAAACAGTCCTTATAGGGCTAAATAAAAACAGGTTAGGGTTAGGTTTCCAAAAGTTATGTTTAAGACTTTTTAGAGTAAAAAAACAAATTCACAGGCATGTAGAAAAAAATGGCATTCCTGGAGTTTAAGAAACTGACTTTGTTTAAATTCAGACTAAATTTCAATACTACACACAGAACTGTGTTGAGGTGTGAATAAAAAGTGTAAGAGTCAACTTTCTAAACAGGGATGAAAAAAAAGTTTCTCTAATCATAAAGTTGTTAAATTTGTACTTCCCCACTTTTTTAATGGACTTTTCTTTGTTTCCTCTCTTTCGGAAACTCAACGGTGCTGTGCCCGTGAAAGTGTACTGACTAATGTTCGTCCAAACGTTCTTAGCTTTGAAGAGTGAACGGTCCTGAGCAGATTGAAGTGAAGCGCAAGGATTCTTGCGTCATTGCCACTGCTAAGCTAACAGCTGCTAGCTGTTTGCTATCTAGACCGGGAGCTTTTCTGAACATCTTATATCAATCTCAAACAATGCATTTCTAATACACGACCCAACGATTAGCCTGGCAAGTTGCTTCAGCTTATAATACGCTGGGGAAACTAATTTAAGACCCATCACATCACATTTTGTCCTTTTTCAGACCTTTGAGGTTTTAAAATTTAAATGTCCAAATAGACTTAAGACACCGGAGGAACCCAGTACAAACCACTTAAGAGGACGGGATATTTGCTTTAGCGGCTGGGAAAGATGTTTGCGCGTTCCTCCTGAATGAATTTGGTAGGAGTTTGATCAGTTAACTCGGCTAGTAGTGAAACCAACCAAGAATGTGATACATCACAGCTGCTACTACCACTGTGATTGGCTATAACCTCGACATGCGCCACTTGGTGATTTACCCAATTACTATTGTATAAGTGAATGCAGGCTTACCCCTTCCTCTACTCGACATGGAGGGCTGTGCTCCTCAGAGCCTCGCCGCCTCCTCTGTGGGCTGCGCTCCTCGGAGCCTCGCCGCCTCCTCTGTGGGCTGCGCTCCTCGGAGCCTCGTCGCCTCCTCTGTGGGCTGCGCTCCTCAGAGCCTGGCCGCCTCCTCTGTGGGCTGCGATCCTCAGAGCCTCGTCGCCTCCTGACTGGTGACCTCTCCTTCCTACTTTCAGCATTTTTCGTGGCTTGGTCTTTTAGATTTGCTCTTGACGGTGATGGAGACTGGCTGCTGCTAAGCAGAAACAAGTGCACACATTCAACAAAATCTTAACCGTTGTCTATTATTTGGGTAGGTTATAGTACTGTACAAACGTCAGACATTCTTGTCTTTCAGGATTGTCTTTAATAACAGCTGTGCATCTTTATCAACTAGTCAATTTGTTTCAACTAATCTTAGTTAAGATAATTTTTTTTTTGTAGCTACAAGAAATGAATCCTGTCATAACATAATTACACAAATTTCCCTTTTAAAACTTTCTGAGTGAATGAAACAAACTTTTCAATTACATCTTTCAGATAGAGAATGGAGAAAATATTAATGTGTCAACTAAAACTAGGCTTTTCCTCATCAAAAGCCTTTTATGTCAAGAGAAAAGGGATTTTTCCCCCCCTAAAGTCTTGTACCAAGATCTGATCAGAAAGATAGTGGAGATTACCTGCGATCTGAGCTAGAAGAGACGCTTCTGCTTCGACCAGACTTGGCTTTCAGAGAACTAGAACTTCCCCTCTTTTTTCTTTTCTTCTTTGTGATGTTCTGCTTCTCATCTGAGGAACTAAAATTCAAAGGGTGGAATATTAAACACCAATTCACAGAATTGACCTGATAAACATTAATTTAAATAATATATGTTTATTAGCTCAAACACACATACCTGTCATCTTTGTCTTCAGATACCTCCCTGGAACATAGAGAATCAGATTAAGCATCACCACAGATTAAAGAACAACAAAAGAAATGTAAAATTTGCAAAGGGAATGCGGCAAAAGAGTACCGTTTCTTTTTCTTCTTTTTGGATTTCTTCTTCTCTTTGCGAGGAGATGGGGAAGAACTGTCTGAACTGCTTTAAAAATCAATCCAAAAGATGTCAGATGGCCCCTTCATAAGTATCCTGTTCCTTTTTATTAAATCAGTTTTATTTACTTACCTGTCTCTGTTCTTGTTTTTCTTTTTCTTCTTCCGACTACGCTTCTTTGGAGGAGAATCAGCGTCATCTGAATCTTCCACCAAGCTACCACACACAGAGACATTATAACCCAGTGGTACCAATAGGGGACTCGTTTAGCAGTTAAGATCCATAGTAAAGATAATATGTCCTGCTTACGTATATTTCTGCTGTTGCTGCCTCTCCCTCTCTAGACGTTCCTGTTCTCTCTTTTCTTTCTCCTTCTCCTTGCGGTCGGCATGGAAAGACGACCCATCCACGTAATCGCTGGAGATGCCAAAAGCGGCACGAAGACGATCGTTCTTTTGCTGGTTGGCTGCAGCCAGAGCATGCGTCTCTGTCACACTAAAATGGGACAAATCAGAATGATATCAGCAAATAAGATCCAGCATCTCTCTATAGAAAGAAAGGAAAAAAAAAAAATCAGCAATCTGATTAAATCTCATTTGTCTGCCTATTTACTGCTGTTACATAAAATATCTACACGTCACTGTTAAAAAGCTGGAATTTTTATTAAAAACAAAACCAAGACAATAACTTCAGAATTTTCACCTAATTTTACCCTAAATATACACACTTTAATCTTACATGTTACTAAACCATTCAGTCCTTTTAGGAAGGGAGCCATTAGCACAGCACATCCTGACTTGGCAAGAGCTGTTGTTGTGCCACAAGATGGAGCTTGTGTTCTTCTTTTATCTTTCAAGAAGAACCAGGAGGTTTCTGTTGACTGAGATTTAGGGGGGATTATGAAAGAAATCCTTTCACCACAACTTGGAATCTAATTTAAAGAGGTACCTTACTGCAGGGGCAGGGTGCTGCCATTTTTGCAATACATTGCAGAAGAGCACACCAGAAGTTGGTTAATTTTCAAATCTTTTTGTTAAATGCTTTATTTCAAACATAACAGAACGGCTTAATTTAAACAAATGACAGTAGACTGCCGTTTGCAAAAAAAGTTTAAGCACTGGTCTTAGGTTACTTGATCACCTATGCTTTTGTCGATAACCTAAGCCTAAGCTCAGTGGATATAATTCAGTTCAATAATACTTTAATAATCCCAAGGGGAAATTCAGTTACCACAGGCATACTTGTAAAAAAGCCAAAACCCTATTTAGAAGTATGTGTGAACACCTATGCGAGCACATTGCTTCAGTGTTTGTCCCTCTAAGAGATTTCATTATGCTTTTAACCCTTTACGGACGACCGGATCGCCGGCGATCCGAGATGCATACATGTTTTTCAAATGCCTGCAGAATTCGAACCACGTAAGGTAGAGCAATATTTTTTTTTTGCATATTGAACGGTAAGAATTGCGCTTCCTTTTCCGACCCCCCCCACACTTGCTGTGTGTGCGCGCGCGCAGACGAGTTCACAGATTTATAGTAAAGACGATGGGTCCACAAACATGATCTGGCGTCCATCACTATTGTTTGTAGATCAGCTCGGGTCTGGCCGATCACTTCCTGT
>JAUZNJ010037359.1:0-11485 GCA_034780135.1 Jordanella pulchra | reverse complement strand
CACAGTTGAAGAGAACCTATGATAAAAATTACAGTCTTCTACATGCTTTGCAAGTGGGAAAACCTGAAAAATCAACACTTTATCAAATACTTGTTCTACCCACTGTATATTAATCCAGTATTTCTGCAAAAGCTGAATGTAATCCAGCTCTATTCCTTCTGAATGCAGTTTTGAATGCATATTTGGACTTATTGTCTTTCAGTCACCTGAAATTTGCAGCTGCTCTGATGTACAAACTGTTTCTTCTGGAGGAATGTTTACAGACAAGACGAGACAAAATACAGCTATTTAGGCAAAAATGGAAAGTCAATAATGTCTGTTTTTTAAAGTACATTCTAGATCATAAAAGACAGCATTCTTCAAACTGTAATTATTATTCAAAATAAAGTGAAAGCAGGTTCATTTTAACGTGTATGGTAGCAATTTTTATGTTGTATTTTAATTTTTCACTGGCCAGCAGGTGGCAGTCTGTACAATTATCACTGTTTTAATGATTGGTAAGGGAAGAATTATCTTCTCATCCTCCTTCTTTCCTTTTCTACCAGGCAGCAAAAGATGGCTGAGAGGGAGAAGCGCTTCATGGAGCAGCAGAAGAAGAAAATGGAGAAGGAGGCTCAGAGGATGCTGAAGAAGGAGCAAAAGATTGCAGTCAAGCTCTCGTAACATTTTAGAAACGCTCAGTTTCGAGCCACAGGTTTGGAGGTTTGGGCATAGACTTCAGATCTATCATTAAACTGTCTTTAAGGTCTTTCCCACTGGATTATCTTCAGTCACTCACTACTTTATCTGTTCCAGTTTCTACCAGCAGCCATTTCAGCTTGTTGTGCCGCTGCACCATAAAACACTTCAGCATCTAGAGCTGATCAGGCACCGGGATGGAGAATAAAATGTAAACACGGCTAGAGATAAAAAAACTCTCATTTAATGTTTATCATCCCTAGGGGCATTTGTAAATGGAAGAAATTCTGCAAAAATGAGTGTAATTTATAACTTGCATCACTGTAAATCAGTGACATTCTTTGCTTTGCTAATTATTGTGTTTTTATATTTGTCTTTGAGTCTGTACAATTAGTTTTTTTCAAAAGTCGTGGCTTATTTTGTTATTTTTTTTCAGCCATTTCTGCTCTGAAAATCTTTGCTCAAACTACAACTGGAGCTTTTGAACTTGGTATTAGTAAATATTGATAGAATAATCGAGTCAAACTATGAGTGGTGGCTGTGGGTTCCTATGGCAACCTCATGGCTGCTGGCTTACTATCATTGCCAGACCTTTATTTCCTACAAAAGACAAATGGTGACCGGTGGATTTCTGTTTTTTTTTTTGTTCTTAGGGAATCTTTCTTTCCTTGATGATATTGATAAACTCTTTTATAAAATACAGATCACATATGCAATAAAAATCAATTGCCTCACTGAAAGATAGCATTTAAAACCGCAGATTGAATTTGTTCCTGTTATTAAGAATTCTGCATTTATTACCTAAAAAATTTGTTCCGTTATTATTAAAACCTAACCATGTGAACAATGAATGCATGATCTTGTATTTAAGCAATTTAGAATTAAAGCAAGTCGAAGGAAGAGTTTGATGGTGGATAGTTTTAAGAGTCAACATGTGACACATTTATTTAAAAAAAAAAAAAAACTTTCTTTTCCTTTTGTTTTTTTTTATCAGGAATTGTTGCGTTAAGTTTCTTTTTTTTCATTTGACACTTTTCCCAGAATTTTTTTTTTTTTTAATGGTTTTGCTTCATGTTCAATGGAAGTTGGGTGGTTATAAACAAAGACTGCCTCCGAAAAAATGATTTGACAGACTGTAAATCTGATGTATAAGTCCATTTTTTTTTAAATAAAGACATTGATTCAAATGTTTACATTGGTTTTTGGTGAACTAAAATTTTAATTATCATTGGGTGAAATAGCTTCTATTATTTAAACTTAATTCAGGTTCAGTGTGAAGGTTCATGCTTTTATTAGCTGTCCAAACCAAAGGGATCTAAACTTAAACAAAAAAAAAAAACGATATTTCATTAGGTCCAACAAAGGCACGTGTTGTGTACAAAACATAAGCACCATTACTAGAAAACAATAGTTCAAATTAAGCATTCAAATCAAACCAATCCATTTAAATAAAGTTTTAATTGCTCATTTTGATGATAGCTTACAAGTAATGAAAACTATATTCAGTTTCTCAGGAAATTAGTAAATTAGATTGAAAAAAGCTGATATGGCTTGTTTGTTAGGTTGAATATGCCTTCTAGAAATAAACCTATATTGTTCACATTTCTGTATTTATTCATTTTTTTGGTCAGAATTAATACAATTCTATCATGTCTTGTTTTTATTAGTTGTATGTGGGAAGCGTAATAAACATAATTCCAACAGTTAAAGTCTGTTATGAATCTATAAAATATTCGCAACTAATAAATGAACTCTTTTAATATGAAGCTCATTTATTGAATGAGTGTATAAGACCAATAAAAATATTTTATATACTGAAACAGCCTGCTGGAAAAATATGTTCATAAATTGTACATTATAGTTTCTCACTGCTTCCCTTTTTGCTTGAACTACTGTATCAAACGTGAGGAATTCAGCCTGGGGATTTACTATGGTGTTGACAAACCACAGGTTATTCCAGTGGCGGCCTTGAGCTTCTGTATATCCTTGAATTTTTGACAATATTTTTTCTTTTTGTCTTAAGCTTAAAACTATGGCACAGATTCTCTGTTAGGCTTTGGTCAGAACTGGAAAATCAAGCGCTGTGATGTCAAGGATATAAAAGCATTAGTGGTAGTTTGGGAAGTGAAGGCAGCTGCCAAGTTATTCTGGAAAAGGAAATCGGTATCCCCACAAAGGTTGTCATAAAAAGGAAAGAATTTCTCCGTTCATGATAGAAAGCTGTGCTCACTAAGGACCAACATCGGGAACGACGCAGCTCCCTAATTCCTCCTGGAATGTGGAAACTTCACCCTGAAACTCAAGCTACTGTGCCCCTCTGTATTTCTTCGAGATTCACTTTAATTTGAAGAATGGTGCCTTCAAGAGGAGTCCAGCCTTTTCTTCTCCTTATCCTATGAAAGGCATGGATGACATCTCTGGTTTAGGTAGATATGAACTAAAGTAACGCCCACAAACTGAATACCACTGTGTTTGGTGGCTCCTGAACCTCAAAATCCAGTAGCAGTTCACAGCATGTCATTCTTTAGCATGTTAAATCTGTGGTCCTCCATGTTAAATAATGGTCTTTTGTTTTTACCACAATCTGGTATGAATCTCACGTCAACAGAAAAAATAACAAATTTGTTAAATAGGGAAAAGGTTTTTAATAGTTCAATTACCTCAAGTTTTATTCCCCTTTTATTCATTAACTGCTAGATTTTCTTCATGTTTGCATTAATATTCATAAATGCATTACTGTTTAACATGAAAAGGGTTTTTTTATGCGTTGACAAATAACTGGTTTAGCTAAAAAAATTAATCTCAAATACATCGATTAGATTATATTTCAACAGGCAAAATCAGGAAGGCATGTAAAAACATATTATGGAAATGTATTTGCTTCGCACACTATTATTGACTTAAGAGCTTTTTGTTTGATTGAATGGGCATGTGAAAATTCTTGAGTGAAAATCCCGAGTGAGAGTAAGATCTTCAGTCTCAATTAAATGGTTAATTCTCAGAGTGTACGTGACGTACTTCCGCCTTTCTCCGGAACTTCACTTATGTTGAAACCACACTCTACCTACTTTTGAGCTCTTTGGTAAAACTGAATGTTTTGCTGCTAAATCCTTCAGTTCACCGATATTTTACTTCTTAGCTCTCATAATGTATGTTTTTAAAAGGCTTATATGTGTTTAATTTCTTTTTAGAGTCCCAAAAGGTCGTCAGATTCTATTTTGATGCAGTTACGCCACCGAATCTCGCGAGAAGTGGAATCTCAGAGTGAGTAAAGCTAATGATTTAGTTAAGCTAAGCATAAAGTTTTTTTTCCTGTTGTAGTTTACTGCTATGAAGTGAATGAATAGTTGCGTCCTCTTGATAATAATGTA
The DNA here is from genome assembly GCA_034780135.1 of Jordanella pulchra. Lineage (NCBI taxonomy): Eukaryota > Metazoa > Chordata > Actinopteri > Cyprinodontiformes > Cyprinodontidae > Jordanella > Jordanella pulchra. Next base: position 7,436 of record JAUZNJ010037359.1, on the reverse strand, counting down.
TCCATTAGTTCACTAGTCCTATATATTGATTATTGGTTATTTCTGAGCTTTTAGAAGTTAACTAGTTGTCCTCTTTTCTTTTGTCCTTCCAGAACAAGCACAATGAATAAGGAGTCCAGAATAAAAGCATCAATAAACCAGAAGTTGACAGAGACGGGAGAAAGAGACAGGTTGGTAGGATTCAAACTTAAATGTTTATTGAAGTAGTTTGCGTGGTGTGTCTTTGTGCAACGAGCTGCGGCGTCGATATCTGTTGCTGAATTGTTGCTATTCTTTACGCAACACGGACTAAAGAGAGACCTAACTGATTCTAAAAAGCCAAAAGTAAAAAAAAAAAAAAAAAAAAAGGATCCAGTAAAATTGGGGGATGATCAAAACGCCCATCTACTGTTTTAAACAATATTAGTCACTCAAAACTGTTGTGGGGAAAAAGGCTCCAAAGTGACTGGGAAAGACTTGATCACAGATCTGGCAGAGGATGGCTGAAACCTGACCTTGCATCGCCTCTTTGTTGATCCTGGCCCCTGCAGGGTGGGTTTGGGGCCGCCCACACCTACTACAGAGCACATATTCCAGCTGTGGAAGCTTTGTGAATCCTTTACAAACCAGTATGCCCATGCGTATTCATCCGTGATTTGGTTCCAGGTGTTCACAGATACACACTAATACTAAATACTAAGCTGCAGCTAGAGATAAATACCACCCCGAATAATATATAATCACAATCGGTTTTGTCTTCTGCACACATGGATATCTGCTGTTCTTGAAGCTTTGTTTGATGTTTACTTTGGTTTATCTTCTTTTTGCTGTTATGTTCTCTGTTTCCTTTCCCACTCGTCTCACTCAGGCTTGGAAGCAGACTTCTAGGAGCTACTGTGTATCTTCTGTGTTCTATTTTTGCTGTTTATTTTTACTGTTTTCTCTCTTTATTTTTTTACCGTCTCTCTCTTTGTCCCCTTAGTAACGTTCCCCATTTTATTTCTCAGATCCCTGTACGTTTTTACTCCTTAAATAATTTTCAGTAAAATTTCATGTTTGTCGATCAGTTTGAAGCAGGAAAGGTGTTCTGTACTGTAGAAACTAGGCTATTAAAGGATGTTTGCTCATTAAAACAGTTTTGTCACCTGATGCCGACAAGGATTTTTGCTATGACTGCCCGGTAAATATACCTCCTAGAAGATGACTAAATTATGATTCTGAAATCAAGTACACATTAAAATGATAAGTCTTTGTTTTACAAACTCGACTTAAGAATGAAACACAACAGTTCACTATCATCACTTAAAAGATGACAAGAATAATCCAGTGCTTTTTTAAAAACAGCACTTTACTAACGTATATATATATATATATATGCATCAGTGGATCTAACTTTGATTGAACCTTATAATAAAGATAAAATCTCACCTCAGAAGCATTACTAATGTAATGAAGATAAGATAATTGTTCACCTGATCTCCTCCATGTTTATCTGACTGACAGGCTAAAGGAGCTGCTGAGAGCTAAGCTCACTGAGTGTGGATGGAAAGACCAAATGAAGGCCCAGTGCAAAGGTAAAAAAAAAAACAAAAAAAAAAACAACAACATGGCAGGTGGTAAAACATGAAGGAAGCAAGGCTGGCTTCCTGTAGAATCATGACTTTTATGTCTCTGTATTTATTTTAAGGGTGGCAAGAGGTGAAAATACAGATAACATAATATTCCAAATTCCATCGAATCCATTTAATAAAGAAAAAAATATTTTCATGTGTTTGAGCCAAATGTTCATACAATTCAAATGTTTGGGAACAGCTGGTTCATATCCAGGGGGAGACAACCATCAATTGATGTTGAACCAGACCCTTAATAAACTAATAATCTGTATAACATTAGAATTCATAATTTTCCACTTCTTACCTTCTTTTTAGTCTTCTGACATTCTAAAACATGTTCTGTCCTCGCATAGATGGGCTCATTCTGTCCGTAACAGTCCCCAGAAAACTAATATCCAGTTGTATTTCCCATAAAATCAAGTCACATGTTGTAATAATCCAGCAAAGCTCACTTTTTTTCAGTGAAGAAGTAAAAATAAAGAGCATAAAAGGTCATTTTTTTCCCCCAGTGTCTGCTGGTGTATGTCTGCCATTTTAGATGATATTATCTGGTCTTATTGATCAACGTGTTTGCTTCCAAAATCCTGCTTACTGGATACGTCGGAATGAGTGACGGATCAAACTTTGATTGACATATTTTGCCAATGAGTCAATGAGATAAGCTTTTCAATAAAGTGTAGGAGCTTTCTGTAAAACTCTTTATGTGCATAAGGACTGAGAGGAGAAGAGAAATAAGTTTTACACCACTTGAGTTATGTAGCCTCAGAGTTTGTACGCGCATCTCCAGAAAACTAGATCACAAGCATCCAGAATTTATAAAACTATTTTACTGGCCAATGGCATTTGGTTATAAATGGCATTTGAAGCTATAAAATGGTGAGAGATAAGGGGTTAACCATTTTAATAATTGATTAATCTACAGATTATTATTTGAATTGATTTATAAACTAAAACAGATTCTTTCATTTGAAAACATTTTAGATCAGTGGTCACCAAACTTTTTAAGGCTGAGGGTTTATGCACAATAAACATTTGTTTTTATTGTTTAAGTTAATTTCCGTTTTGAAAACTATAAATGCCCAACTGCTCAATATGAACATGATAAAATGCTTTTATAAATTATTGAAAAACAACAACAATCTTAGATCAAATTTCAGACGTAGCCCACTGGTCGTCTCGATTGTAGACGATGAGAAAAACATTTTACTCTGGGATTTTTTTGTGTTGACTTCTTTTTTGAAGTATTATTTGGAATGTAAAAGATGCTTAATCGATTTAATAATTATTATTTTTTTATTGGAACAAGGTGAACCTGTAATCGTGTCGCATGAGGATTTTTGGTTGAGTTGAACTTTTAAAAAAACGATGTTTTCATCTTAAACAACAAATGTTTGTTTTTTTTTGTACAGTTTTGTTTTATTTTTCAATAAAATTAAATGTTTTAGTGTCTGTGTACTCAGGTTAATCAGATTTCCTAATAAGTAGACGATTATTTCAATAATTGATTAATCAGATCAATTGAGATGGATTATTACACTGAACCAAGAGGCCTCTACAGGTGCAGGATCACTTGTTTTGCTGTTTATTTATATCACTTTGTTTTTTACAGATGTTTCACATATGATGGTCTTGATAATGAATTAACCTTCTTCACTTGTTTCCCGTTTATGACAGTGAACAATGTTTGCTTTGTAGTTTCACACCAATTTTATTGTTTTCAATTACATTTTTTACCTTTTTGTCCATCTGTGTCCTAAACTTTGATTAAGTCTCTTGTGATGCGTTGATTTGAATGTGTTTGTGCTTTGATTATGCAGAGGTCATCAAAGAAAAGGGTTTAGAGCATGTGACGGTAGAGGACCTCGTGGTAGAAATCACCCCTAAAGGAAGAGGTAGCTCACCCTGATTGTGTTGGTTAAAGATGTCTGCTTCTCTTTTTACATGCCACCTCACTGCAAAATAACAGATAGTTACTCCAGTCTCAGAACATGACAGCTAAACAATGTTTTATTTAGATTATTATTGTTTAGAAATGGGACCATTATTCAAGGGCTCCCACTCCTTGGTTAATATCAAATTTAAGGACTTTAAAAGACCAGTTTTCTCAAATCTTAAGGATGACACACAGCAGCATTTAACTAATGAGACCACTAAATGTTATTAACAAACTATTTTAGTACAATCTATATTAAATTAAAAAAAGAAATGCCATTGAAATTGCTGAATGTGATCAAATAAAAAGTAGATATCCAGCCTGAATTCATATCCATAATATTAATAGCTTACATTCACATCCATAATACATAATTTACATCTATAGTGGGGGAGAGATGAAGCTTTGAAGAAGCTCTTTAGGAAATAAATTAAAATTATTTCTTTTATTTTTTATTAAAATTAATTAATTTTAATTCCTAATTTTCATGTATCTCATGACATCTCTGCAGTATTTAAGTTCCTGGTTTAAATTCCTCTGTCCTTTTTACGTAGCATTACATTTCTATATCCTTGATTACTGTACATGGGAAGAAAAAAAAATAGTGAATCAGCAGCGTGAAGAATAACTGAAAACAAGTGTTCAGTGAATTAAAATAGAAAAGCTGAATTTTGTGGCGCTTGATTAAACAGTTTGCAGTTATACTAACAAGCAAGTAAGAGGAAATGTGGCAGGAAAACAACTCATCTGTTTCTCTCTGTTGCAGCCTTGGTGCCAGACAGTGTAAAGAGGGACCTTCTGATAAGAATTCGAGCCTTTTTGACGCAGCATGCCTCATAATAAAAATTGATTTGTTGGGCCTCTCCCAATGTTGTTTTATGATTTGTTTTTTTTTTATAAGGATTCAACACAACTCTGAAATATTAGTTTGAATTAAAAAAGCCCTTTTTAGTCACCTGGACTATTTAGTGATAAATGTATTTGTATTATTTTCATTGTATTTTGATTGTGCATGAAATGTGCTGCTTAAATAAAGCTTTTGATTTATTAAACATTCTTTGTTTTTACAGAATGAAAGGTTCAATACAGCAATTAAGTTTGATGGTTTCTTTAACAGAATGTGTATGAACAGCATTTTTAATGCAGTTCTGCCCCCTGTAGGTGTAGGGATGAAACTTCAACTATTTTGGTATCTTAGGCTGTTTGTTTTAGTATATTGTATGTATATGTTTTTTTTTTCTAACAAACATGATCAGATATTACAGCTAAAGATTTTTAAAAAAATAAAATAGGTTGTGGAGAGAAGAACAGAACACAAGTATCTGCAATAATCTGAAATTGCACAAGTTTTTTCAGATTTACACAAGGTTTCTGATCTGAAACTTTGCTTTAGATCAGAGGATCAAAAAATGTGGGGTTCACAGTGTAACTGTAGGGGGGCATGGTATTGATCAACCGAATAAATGACCCAATTTTACAGGGCTTTTATTCCTGTATTGAAAGCAATACTGAATTTTGTAAAAGTAAAATAGTCTGATGAACTTAAATGTCACTGTAAAGGTGGAAGTTTTGAGATTTAAGACTTTTTTTTTTTTTCCTTTTGCCCATGTGTAACTTTGTAAAGTTGCTTTTTGTTTGTTCAACTGTCCCTGAGACCCTTCAAGAAAATGTTGGGAATCACTGCTCTAGATAATGATTTTTTTATATTTCCGACCAAGGAACTACTTTTATCTTTACCTGTCAAAGAGCTGGGATTTAGCTCCCCCTAATGGTCGTAGCAGAGACCTGCAACACATTGTGTCCCCATTAGATTAGATTGTTTTACACTGGTCTAAAAAATGTATTTTTCTAATATTAATATAAAAAATATTAATATAATATAAAAGATGAATTGTATTAATAGTAAAAATATGTGATGCAACTTTAATTGACTTTCATTGTATTTAATTAGACTTTTTTTTCCAAACCAAGCATTTGTAGCATATATTCCACATCTCTAGTGGAACAGACTGATTTATTTCTCAGTTATTGCTCAGTAATTGACAGATGGATAATAGTGGTAACTTTTATGTATGTAGATATTTGAAGCTGGTAAAGCAGTTCTATGTAAAAAGTGCAGCTCAATCATCACTGAAGTAAATTTCTGTTCACGTTGAGCCTCAAACGATTTTTCTAGTAAATGCAGCTGCTTGTCTTTTTTAAACCTTTGAGGATTTTGGACTAATTCTCCATCTCTGTCGACTCAGTGGTTTTGGAGGGTGGGGCTGTAATCTGAACCTCATATTTCAAGGTGTTTTCTTTTCCTGGTTAGTTTAAAATTGGACAAAGATGAGTCCACCTTTCTGATTTTCCTGTAAGGACAATTGTTGCCTTTTTTTTCCCCTAATTTTCCAGTTCAAAATTTGATGGATATTTAAATGTGCTATACAAAAATGTACCGGTACATCCCAACAAGTAGAATAATACATCAGACTTACAAAAACAGTAGGTTTAATACAGGAATCTTGGTCAACTAAAAGCAGTTTCAATTGTACTCTACTCCATTTGCTTAGTCTCAATTCAGCGTGGCGCTGGGGCTCTTTGGTTGGACAACCTGGTTTTCTGGTAGTTTTAAGCTCCTAAATCAATCTGTTATCAATAGAAAATGGCAGAGCTGAAAAGCATGAGGGTAACCTTGAATTTCCCCATATTTGGTCACATCACAATCACTGTATGAAGGACCAGGGGTTCCCAAACCTTTCTATGCCGCAGCCCTTCAAAACAGCATTAGGTTCTTGCCAACTAGTAGAAAATGCTACAAAATATGTAAACAAATAGTCAACTTTGAGAATGTGTCTTACTTTTATACCCATTCAGTGGATCTTACATTTGTTTAGCATATCAATATTAACCTGTAATATATTTGCATGGAAAAAGAAACTATTGAAAACATTAAGCACAGATCAAAATAATTCAATTCAAAAATATTTTATGTATTCCAAAGGGAAATTAAATGTTGTAGTAACTCATGTTTTGGTTTCTCTTAACCAGTTGTTGAAGGTGTTGATGCTGTAGGCAGGAAGGATCTTCTGTAGAGGTCTGTCTTGCAGCGGATCTTGAGAAGCCTCTTTTTGAAGACACTCTGTTGCTGTTTAAAAATCTTCTGAAGAGGATGCTGTCTGTTGTCCATAATCTTCTTCACTTTATGAATAATTCTCCTCATTAGCTTGTTTGTTTCATTTGCTCTGATGCTGTAACCCCAGCAGATGATGGAGGAAGAGATCACACTCTCCGCATCAGGTGTGCTTATAATGGGAGCACTGGGCTTAATGTCTGTCAGTATTAAAGTGGACACAAAAGAGATCACTATCATCCAGTCTGGAGGAAGCCAGCACAGATTTCAAATACAAATTAGCCCCGCCCTCTGCTGGAGTTGCTCACTCAACAGTTTGTGGTAAATAAACTGCAATGACTTTAATCATTTATCTCCACACATTATAAAAAAATATTGAACTACTAGGAAGACGTTGTCATATCTTGCTCAGTATGAAGCAGCAAATGGATCTGTCTGAATCATGTCCAGTGATTTTGATGGGTGGAGTTGATAGTTTAGATAATTTCACCCTAAGTCTGCTGCACAGACAACATAAAATGGATAAATACAGAGCAAGATAATTACATTTATATTTAAATGACTTATTATTGAATTTTAATGTTACACTTAATCATCCAATGATTTACTAAATAAATGGAACATTAAATTATTTAAGGGGGCATTTAATTGATAATTAATTGGTATTTATCTCATGTTGAATTTATTTATGTAATGGTACAGTTCTATTTACTTAATGATACAGTAATTATTTCAATGGTAAATTTACACACACGCACACACACCACCACACACACAAACACACACACATGTATATATA
>JAUZNJ010037358.1:0-11485 GCA_034780135.1 Jordanella pulchra | reverse complement strand
ATTTATTAGTGAGAACAGCTGAGCTGAAAATGTCTTCATGAAAATGATCTAATTGCCTCTGAAGTGTTATTTAAAAATTTTTGTGTAATGAATGCTGGAACTGCCAACTTGGTAAAGGTCCAAGGAAAAAAAATCAAGGAAAAAGATTATACATTTACCCAGTCAGATTATTTTGTTTTATTAATGCATACTTCTTGTTATACCTAGGCTTGGCCAGCTTAATCAAACCCAGATAATAAGAATGGCCTCACACTACTCCAAATATTCACTCCATCCACCACTCTTCTTCCCCTAATGTGCAAATCAGACAACGATGGACACCTGGAGGTAGGTCAATTGATCAGGTTTACCCAGATGGCCACACCAAGTAGGTTCCACTGTGATTCTTACTGTTAACACGCCTGACATAGTTACCATAACGATATAGCAGTGCTTAAAATGCTTGTTTTTGATGTTCATTTCATTTCTATATTTAACAGTAAAACTTTCAAGCGACTGTTAGTGAATCATTTCCAAAGAAATTTGGTGTGCAACACAAACTAAACCCAAAGCAGAAGTTTGCTTAAAACAAAGTCACTTTTGATTTAATCAGAGTTTTTTCATGCTTCCATAGTTAAAAACCAAAAAGATCCCTGCGCTTCCTTAGGTGTATTGGAACTCAAGTCACTAGACACCATCGGTTTCCTGTAAAGCTTTCACTAAGGTCTGCCTGACCAAACAGAGCAGCCATCTCGGCTTGAAGAATACAGATAGATAGATAGAGAATAGATAGAGAATATTTCTTTAGTAGTAAAACTGCTACAGCTATATGTAGGCTTGCAATATAGACTGGCAAGACCAAATTAACACATAGGTAAACTCCTTAAAGACAGTATGCTTGGAGTCGTTCTATAAACAGCCCCCCCAAAAAATCAATTGGAAAGTTTACAGCTAGAGATGGACTGATATATATTGACCAGCCAATATTTTAGGATGTAAAGTTTGTTACATGCATGCATTGGCCAATTCATAAATGCATTCAGCAGTCACACATCCATCGCAGCTCCCAGGCATTTGTTGTTTTATTGTTAATGTTTTGTATAGATTGTTAATAAATATTTATTTTTTTTGTTTAAATTAACAATTTTATAAAAAAAATTTATTGTGTCTTCATCATGTTTGAAGGAAGAAAAATCAATACTGGCATCAAAAAACTGCCCAATAAAGGATTTTATTTTAACCAAATGAAGAAAAAAAAAGAAGATTGTGGGGATCAATTATTAACTGATGTCAAAATGTTTGGGGGTTTTTTGTATGTTTTTTTTGTTATAATTATTTTAAACACACACTTGTACTTCTGGCTCAGACGATCTTCCACTTGAAGGATATCACTTTCTCCAGATTATGCTTGTTCAAAACAACTAAAAGTTGCAAACCACTAGTGCTGTGTACACATGTAAGCATAAGGTGCATCCTGAATCAAAGTTCAACAGATTTTGCTTTCACGTTTCATGTTTGGGACTTTTTCTATGGTGTTAGGTGCCCTTTAACGAGGGTCATGCATGCGAGTAAACACTCCTTTGTTCAACCCAACCAATGGTTAACAAAAAATTATATTTTAACTTTTTTGAGCTGCTTTAGAACTGAAGAAAGACTTCATATTTCTATTATGAATATCTATGTCTTTAGAGCATAATGAATATTTGCTAATAACTAGCCCAGTTCCTGCAATGCTCAAGATTTTAAAGTGCATGTAAAAGATGCATTTCAAAGAAGTTGAGAGGTGATCAAATGGGCAAACAAAACTAACCTTGAAAAGGTATATATTTTAAATTTAGGTTAAATCTGTATGGAACATATAGAATTTTAAAAAAAAAGTCAGAATGAAAAAAAATGGCCTAAATAAGGAATATTTGTGTTTATTAGACAAGATTAAAAACCAAAACAGCTGAAGGTATACAAAATATACTGGACAACCAGCTGGTGATCATCAAAAAATTAACTTATTCAATAACAACCGACAGACCAGCTGCTCGGAAACTTTATCTATTTTTCCCCCCAATAAGGGAAGAGACCAAACAAAGGCATCGAGGGGGAAAGCTAATAACGTCAATATTCAAATACAGATGTTGTTAATGTGAGACGAAGGCTCCTAGTAAGCCATTTTCTCTACCAGCAGGGGGTTTTAAACAAAGAAGCCAAAGGATTGTGTGGAGGCATTCAGACTGCAGTTTTTTTAGACATGGACTTTAGCAGAGAAAGCAAGGGCACAATTTTACAGTAACGCTGATTTTGTTCTATTGAGCTTTAAATGTTGGGTATGGAAATTGTTGCGTCCCTTTTGGAAATGACTGAATTAGAAGAGAAATACACAATGTGGAACAGACTCCTATTTTTCATACAGTGATGAGTCTATTCAACTCTTATTGGAATATAATATTGAATAACTTGAGATAATTAATTATGGTTCCTAAAGATAAATGAGATTTAACTAAATTACATTTGGAAAAAAAATATATGGTGCTTATCTAGTTTGGCAACTTTGAAAGAACTTAGCAAAAAAAATAAGAAAGGTTTACTTTATACCAGTTAAGGATTGTGAGTAAAAATACTGACTGCTTATGCTTTTTTCACACAAATACATTGGATAATTATTTAGGTAATGGTTTAGGAATAAATAACATTTGTAAATATTAGGATCTATATAATAACCCTACAAAATCTCTTGGAAAGCAAACTTCTTTAGGCAACAAAGGGTATTACATTTTATATAACAGTTTTAAAAATTTCATGCCAAAGTTTGAATTTAAAGTATTTCTTTGTTACCAGTTTAAAATCACAAAGTCAAGATAGGGATATATGTTTTTATGCTTACTAAGCCATAAATCTGTATACATAAAGAACTTCACATCTGTATCTAAGAGGCATTTTGAAATGCCAAAGGAATGGACCAACAAAATAGACAACAAAAACAACAAAAAAAAAAAAAAACCTTAAAGCTTTTCTAAATGTCATGTTAATTATTCCAAGCATTGCACTGAAATATCACAAAATAAACAAAAATACCAAAGCCTGAAGGTTCCTCCCCTCATACAAACTCTCCGACTCCTCTTTGACTCTCAGAGCTTTATCAGAACTGGAGCGGAGTCAACAGAAAGTCAGGTTGCGTAGGTGTGAGTCATCGTGAATCAAAGCTGACAGACTGTCAAACAGCGGCGAGAACCAGAAAGAAACTCGGAGGAAGTATCGGAAATTTGATTAATTTGCAGCATCCTCTCTGCTAAATGTAAACATTACATTTATTTTATCCCTATATGCCCCATCTCCCTCCATCACAGCTTTGAATAATACAAAAGAAACTGTTTTATTGCTTCACAGCAAGGGTCGCTTTTTAAAAACCATACAACTAGTTGACATAGAGTACAGTGATGTTACACACTGAACCATCTCTAAGCCATTTCATGGTAAAACAGATATTTATGCTGTTCCTTGCTTAGTTGACCTGCCTGCCCCACGCAGCTTGATGCAGCTTCCATCAAAAATAGACTAGCTGTGATTTGGTGTGGAGTGATGGATGCCAGTGTGGCATAAGCTGCAACTCATCAGGTGAAACATCATAAGTATTCCTCCAAGAAATGTATTTACATTTTCCCATGTTGCAACCACAAACTAAGTAAAAATGGTAAAAGTCTGGACTAAAATGCCATTTTTTTCTGTTTTTTTCTTTTACTCCTCACATTTTTACATCTAGCCCCTACTTTTTGGGGGTTTTTTTGCTCATTGCTTTTTGCAATCAAACTGAATTTCAGGGCTCATATTGGACGCAGAGTGTCCATGAACAACAATTTCCAAGTCAACTGAATTTAAGTTTGAACTCTGACTTGCAAATTCTAACACATCAATATGACATCCAATTGTAATTCTAGCTGTTAAATTGTAAAATGTTGTGCATCCACCAACATGTTTCCCACTTGGAACGGCCTGTATTTAGCTTCATCAACACTGTGCAGCTTCCTATTCCTAGCGGAAGAAGAGCATCTCCACAGCATGATGGCACCCCTACCATGTTAACCATGGCCATGATGTTTTAAGGCAATCTACAAATCTGTTTTGTATAATCTACCCAAACCAACCACTTTCTCATGTTTGCCGTGTAAAAAATTTAGGAAAATACATCTTACTTCATTTAATTTCCAAGTAGGCACTAGTTTGTGGCTTGATTACATAAAATACAAATAATATGAGAAACAAGTGAACGACATTGTATATGAGGCTCTTATTTACATTTAATGAATCATTGATATGTAGAATTCACAGCTCTTCATCAACTGCATGTGGGGCTGACTGAAAAGAAAACGCAATCAGAAGCAGCAAAAGGAAAAGAAGACCTCAAACATGTCGGCCCTTTATGGGTGACTACGCAACAGGGTTTTTTTTTTTAAACATTTGCTCCATTTGTCACAAGGTAATTTCATAAAATGTCACTAAATCGAACCTGTGTGCATGCTGGGTCTGTCCATAGATCACAGGAGCGAAGGCAGCGTGAGGCAAAATCTGCAGACTGACAAGCCTTTTAGAAGACAAGTTGCATAAAGCAAATTCATGCTCTAGTAGCATCGTCTCATACTGTATCTCATTAAAAAAATAAAGATTATAAAAATCAGATCATTTGGTTTCAAAGAAAAAAGGGCAACAGACAATGCAATCCAACTGGAAGATAAAAGAAGAGGCACAAGGAAGGACAAAAGTAGTGAACAGGAGATGGAGAAAAAAAAAAAACACAGATTTGACAGAGAAATAGAGGTGATGAAATAGAGAGACAGAGGCGAAGGGGAACCCTGGAGAGGCAGAAAGGGTTTGAGGGTAAAGTCAGATCAAGAGGTGGAGAGATAAAATTAAGGCTTGATGGAAGGAGGCGAGAGGTCGCAGTCTCCTCTTCGCCAAGCTGTGATTATTCCCAAATACACATCTCTCTCCCTCTTTCCCTCTCCTTTTAGTATTTTAGCATTTTTGTCCGCCACGATCCTTCCGTCGCCCCTCGATGTCTTTCAATTTTGTCCTTCGTTCTGTTCAACACTCGGGGGTCCTCCCTCGCAATTCTCCGCCTCTCTTTTCTCCTATTCATCCCCCATACATAATTCATACTGGGTTTTCAGGGCGATGGGCGTGGCCATTAAAAATACATGGGGATGCTGTGCTGAGTCCGTTTAGTGGTGCCTTACGTTGACTTAGGACTGCCACAGGTCAGCACAGAGAGCCTGGTTAAGAGAAAAGTACGGGGGTGGGGGGGAATCAGGAATAAGGTTGTACCAGTTTTCCATAACATTTGTTCAACTCTGTGTGGTAAGGATAAAGAAGAAAGATATTAAATCTTCCTGAGAAGAGATGTCATTTAATTGGATTTTCTAGAGGCTGTAAACAACAAACACATTCTTTAGGGTACATCATTTACTAGGAAAATAAATCTAATTTATCCCTGAATTATCATTTCTGTTGACCAGCTTTTGCTGCTTAAACATACAGAATCCATGTTGCTTAAAGTTCAGAGTAAAGTTTCCAGAGTCTGTGATAATTTGAGGTTCTGTGTCATGTGGTGATGGTCTGCTAGGTTAATGCAGCTATAAACTCTGACGTTTCGTGGGGGAGGGGAGGGTTATACACTAAAAGCAGCGTCTGCTGTAATTTTCACCTGCACTGTGGGGAGTTGACCACTGTGCATTTCAGATTCAGCTCTTCATCGTATTCACCTTTGGCTGCCCCATCAAATAAGAGCGTTTGAGCGAGTCACAAAGCCTGTTCTGCTGTGGAAAGCCAAACAACACTGTTAGCATTAATGTCTTTGGGTTCACCTGCTCCAACAGCTGCATCGATGACGGTAAGATTCATCAGTACTTCCTTTTATTTAGCCGACCAGAGAGCACCAGTACTGGGGAGAGGCAGCGATTGGGCGGGGTCTGCTCTAGAGATAGGACAATGAATGATTGATGATTCAATAGCCCTTAAAATGAGTTTTTCAAAAGCCACTTAAGAACCTCCTAAGACCATTCCTTATTTAATCTTTTGTCAAAATTACTTTCTCCATATTCCATTTAAATAAAAAAAAAAAATTGTTCTCTGCTGCTCTCCATCAAACTACATCACAACCACAAACTGTCCCCGATTAGTTGAGCCGATGTGATTTTACAGAAAAGTTCAGATGTTTCAACTTCAGCACTCACTGCTCTCACTGCAAGGGAATTCACCACTGGCTGCTCCACCCCTCTTGCATGCACCATTTTCATAGGGATATTATGTAAATCCACCACTCTTGCTACAGACACTGCATTCACTGTTAATGCACTATTAGAGCACTTCATGCCTTTGCCTGCTAGCAAGGTTTTATGAAGATACTGGTTTCTTTTTTTAACAGGACTTGTCATTTACCCATTCTGTCAAAGATACGGAAAGTTGGTTTTGTTACCATGGAGTTAGATGACCTTAAGACCACTAATCAAGTAAATTAGACTCTCTTTACACCCTGCTCCACAGCACTGATGCTGCAATCTGTGCAAAATGATGCCTGAAAAAGCATTAGAGTGCAGGAAATAAATCAGATTTTCAGAAGCCAGACATTACCCTTTTAAATATGCTTGTTGATCTTATGCAATACTCTAATTTACTGATAGATTAAATTTGGGGTTTTCATTATTCAAAGGCCTCAACAACAAAAAATATAAGAAAAAATAATATCGCTTCACATTTCACCAGCATTTTAAAAAGAATAACAAACTTCACCGCACCATTGAATTGAAGGAGCTTCTATCGGTCATTTGCCAGTTTTACTGCAACATGGCTAACCCATTTTTTTCCTTACTTCTTCCGATGTCTTTTTTTTTTTTAAACGACAGTTTTTTATCCTCCAGTTTGATTAAAAAGGCTGAGTATCCACTGCGCTCCTTCACCTTGTCACAGCCACATCTAGTCCCTGATTGGTGTTGTGACTCGACCTGACAAAATTTTGATTTTTTAACATAAGCGACAGTTGGTGCAAATCTTTGCAGGTGTCTTGGCACTGTTGCTACACTGTAATCATCATAACCGTGCCAGCTGCATGTCTAGAAGCGCGTCAATGAAATTGATTTACATCACTGCACTCCTGAATGCCCCTCTATACCTCAGTCTGTGTGAGAGTGGCATTAGATTAAGACTATCTAAATTTCACTCCACCCAATTTGGGATTTTACTTCAGAAGACAACAAACGCTTCCCGACAGTTCTGGACTTTCAAGTAAATATTCCCATGTGAAGGTTTGCATGTATTTTTATCTCAGTGAACTATAAACAGACACATCTGCAACAAAGGAGCCAGCACTGATGAATAAAAATAATTAGCACTGTTTTTAGTTATGTACACTCCTGATATATATGCAGGCTGACAAAGAGCTGACAGACAGAAAAGAGGCAGGGCAAAGCTTGTTTCCTTATTGAGGAATATTCAAAGACATCATAAAAGAAAGGTACTGATAGCTAAATAATGTCATTTAAAATGAAAATCTGTTTACTAATGAGTTTTTTTATACAAAGATTAATACTAATCCTTTACATTTAACACAAAAGGAGCTTACGTGGAGTCTGAGAGAAACAGTTGCAAAGAGGGTGTCATAGCCAGATTGTCATGTTCTATATAAATCTCCAAAGGAGGACATCTATTTTAAAACACACACGTAGTTTCATGTCTCGTTATTGCCCACTAAGATAGGGTGTTTTTTCCCCATAACAAAGGTCCTGTTTTTGGCTAATGTCATTTTCATGTCTTTTCTTTACACTCCCATGTCATATCGTCTTTCCTCTCATTCATAAAACAATGTGTTAACATGGTCAGAAGCCCTGCAAAAGAACAAGAGCACAGCGCCAAAGACAGAAGGACAGAGTGAGGCATGCCACAAGCAAAGGAAGCAGGGAAGTGGAAACAAAAACCTAAACTCTTCTTTTTCCCTCCCCTTCTTCCACCCACCTGTTCTCTGTGTTCTCATGTAACACTGCTGCAAGATGTAAACACTTGTGTAACACACCTTTTATCCCCCGAGTGTTCCTGATGCTCTTTAAACTGTGCTCTTTGCCTTTGACATTTACCTTTTTGAGGCCTTTCCTCTCCATGTCTATCAATTTAACTGCAAAGCTTCATCTTGTGCGCTTCTTCTCTTTAAAACACGTTAACAGAAAGCAAAAACAAATTTGAGCATAAAATCAAACGATGATACCAGCAGAAACAACAGGTGATTGTGGATAAAAGGAGAACATGGAAAACGAAAACAGAGAAAAAGCACCCTCAGTTTCCCCAACCTATCAAACTTCAAACATAGATATTTAATGGTTTGTATGAAACATGCCATATTCTCTGTTGATTTTCGCTCTGCTCCAGAAGCCCCTTATTAAAACCTTGTGCAAAAAGAATCCATTTCCATGTTAAAGTGCCGTATCCCCCCCTGTGAGTTTCCCAAAGTCTAATTTCTCTATCTGTCCTACTTTCACTCACATTCATTGGAAAAACACTTTATTTTTAATTGTGTTTTTAAATCATCTGGAATGCTCTTCTTTTATGTCATCCAGTCCCAAACTATAAGAAATACAGCTTCGCATTAGATGTAGACTTAATAAAGCACCATCATCTCAATTTTCTTGGGAAGGGTTAAAAATGCATTTCTGCAATTGTCAGACATTAATTAATGAATCGTGCTTACTTTTTGTATATATATTTTTCTGTAACTGGAATTTATTGATTGATTGCACAAGGACAAGAATCTACCAGTTTTCACCATAATTGGGTCTAATTAGTGATCAGAACAAATACTGGAACATTTATTGAAAGAAGACAGCATTGGAAAAATTTGTTGCCCTTCAGCTGAAGCAGCAAGTGAGTATTTTGAACCCTAAAAAAAAAAAAATAAAAAAAAATGTACACAGCACTTAACTTAGTAAGAAGGAATCTTTATTGTCAATACGGACCCAAATAAGGTCATGGAAATTTCTACATTTATTTTTAAAGTACTTTGTCACTTTTTGCAGTGCATACTTTTAGTTAGACTCAAAGCTAAATTTACACACAAATTCTGTTTATTTCCTCAGATATGCAATGGACAACAAGAGAAACGTTTTTTTTTTTTTTAAGGTGCAGATGCTTTAAAGTTCATTTTATAAGTCTAACTATGGTTTATAGTTACACTGGATATGCATCTTATCTACATTATGCATCTCTTATATAGCAACACACTTGTGGTGTGGGTCTAGGTCAGCTCTCTTGGTGTAGATAGCTGACCTACTGACTAATGAGAGCTTGCCATAAAACTAACTAACTAGTTTTATACTTATTTATAAGGCAAAATGGCATGTATAGCCAGTAGACCTAAAAATCTTGTTGGCATGAAAGATGAATCAGAATGAACTATATATGCATGTGTGACAAAATAAGAATTTTTCAGTCTTATTCACGAAGTTTTTTATCCATTTGAATCTATAGATGGATTAAAAGGTTTCCACCAACACCCTGTAGAGGCCCTCTCACTGCCTATGAAAATAAACAGAGAATAGATCTTTGTTAATCAGAAAAATACTTTTGATGGAGAGAATAAAGCCATTGTATTCATAGCTGCTTTTAAAAATGAATAAACATATTTATAAAATAAAACAGGAACCTATTAGGTTACTGAAAAAATATAAATAAAATGCGATTTACAGTATACATAGATGCAGAATTATTAAATGACAGGACATTTCGTCTTTACATGCTACGAGACCATTTGCTACTTCAATGAAGAAATAGACGGTAACTGTAATAGCTCTCAGTTTTTACTGTATTGCAACAATCTGGTGGGAGAGACCATGTACTCTTACTAGGACTTTTTAAAAGGCTGTTCTATGTTTTCTCAACTCCATGAAGTGTATAAAGCATAAAAACCTTCCCAATCTGTCATGTTACAAATTTTTGTCACCTGTCACCATTTGGAAATCACATCCTCCACTTTCTAAAGCAATAAAGAACTTGACCCTGCTTTGTCGGCTGCATGACAAAGTAGTATCATTGATACCATCTAGGTGATAACTTAACTTTATTAAGTGTTTATTTTTACAAATAGTTAAGCAGGAACTACATTCTGGATCCTTGTTGCCATTTATCAGTGGAAATATTCCCAGACCGGACTCTGGATTGATTGCTCTTCTAACAAGCCTCCCTCTGCTCTGGCATTTCTCTTGTGAATCACGAGGCTTCTCTTACGAATGAACAGTGGAGCCCTCTAGTGGATGGTGATAACATTACAACACAGACAAACATTCCTTTTTAGCGGATTGGCAATCAACTGATGGGAGAAACTTTAACCTTAAAAACTAATAATCAAAAATTTAAAGTAGTTTCTTTTTTTTGTTTACCTCACTAGTCCAAACGCAAAATCTAGAAAAGTGAAAAACTTTACTGAAATTACCTGACACTGAAAAGGAATCCGATTTTGGTTCTTTTCTCTGACTGTAATTGATGCAAACTGTGGACTGATTAAAGAATCTCTGCTGGGAATGTACTGCAAATCTAACACTTTGCTTTTATGTATATTTTTGTGTTTTTATATTTTTATTTATGGTTACCTTCCTTTTGGATGGGCTTTTTGAGTTGTTGTTTTTTTTCAGTTTTGCCTCTGCTAAGATCAATTTCTCCTATGGGAGACTGATAACATTCTCTTATCTTACAAGAAATGGAGCTTTAATTGTGTTTTTGCACAGCAGAAACTGCATTTTTGGAGTTTTAATGACCAGCAAAGACATTGTATTTTTTCACCGTCTTGCCAACTGTATGTTTCAGCTGCGCCCACAAAACCAGTGACAAAACACTAGGAGATCGGCTCTGTTTTGGTTTTCATCAACACATTTTTGCTGTTATCTGCACTGGTATGGAGATGTGTATCAAGGCATTGCTTTAAAGGGGGCAGGGGGCTTTTTGAGTGGCTTAAAAAAAAAAAAAACTATTTTCCTATTTTGATGAAGCGTCAGGCTTGAACATATTGGGCAGCAGCTATAAGACCTGTTTATCGACTGGATTCTGTTAGTCATCAATTTTTAAAAAAATTAAATTGACAAAGATTCATAAGCATCTTATTCACTATCGCCATTTTTTTCAGTGTGTATATCCCATGTTGGCTAGCCAATCTCCTAAAGTGATGTCACACTTCCAACTTTGGTATGGGCAAAAGAAGAGCAGGCAAAAGGTTTTTCATTAAAAAAAAAACTGCTTACTATATCTGAATAATATCTGAATATCTCAAGACTAATATTGAGGGTAAATAACGACAGGAAAAAACTTTTAATCAAATGTTTGATCCCAGCTTTTAAGAAAAAAAAAGGACATTTTTTTGTCAAGACCTAAACCCCAAATTCTTTTCCTTTTTTAAACCCATATGATCAGAGCTCTACCTTTGTATTCAGTTTAACGATGTAAAATTATTCAATTTATGTATAATATTACCTGCCAGGACAGGCAAAAA
>JAUZNJ010037357.1:0-35869 GCA_034780135.1 Jordanella pulchra | reverse complement strand
AGGAGAGGAGAGGAGAGGAGAGGAGAGGAGAGGAGAGGAGAGGAGAGGAGAGGAGAGGAGAGGAGAGGAGAGGAGAAATACTTTTATTGTACCAGAGTGGGAAGATTCAGGTTTGACTTTGGCAAAAACATGCAGGCAGAAGAAAGCCTACAGTTTCACACAGACTAAAACCTTTGAAAAAGATTTGTCTTTTAAAATATGAAAATATGCTCTGCCTTTATTTGTCAAAAAATACATATTCTTGTAAAAAAACAGAAATGTTAGAGAAACAGCTAGTTTGCATAAAGATGAAAAACTCTCTGATAAACCTGATTTCTGGGGGAAAAAAAGTAGCATTTTGAGTTCAGATGAAAAAACTGTACATAGAGCCCAGCAGACATAGATTTGAACCTGTGTGAACATTAATACCTGTAAGAAAGGTTTGAAATAATGTAAATAGTTTTTGATAAAGACCCAGTGCAACTAGGGCTGTACATCGTTTAAACGGTTCTGATCCTTTGTTTCGATTCTGCTTCATCCTGACAGAGTTTATATCCTCTGCATTGTTTGCTGCAGTTCCAACTATCAAAACTAGGAATCATAACTCAAGAACTGATTCAAGTTAATTGTTGGTGCTCAACCCTAAATGCAACTAATAGCACGGTTGGAAACATTAAGCTTTTTAAAAGGAGTAAAGATGTAGAATCTGACAGCAGTTTGGAGGAAGGATCTGTGGAAAGGCTCTTTTGTGCTTCTAGGATGAAACTATTTTTACTGAACGAGCTCTGCAGCTTCCCAAAGACGATGTACATTTGAAGTGAGACATTGGATGTCTAATCAGAAGGGTGCTCAGGTTTGTCCTTAATGTTCTTCATTTTGAAAGGCAACAGATCAACAGACAACTACAAACAGAGATGCTTCAATCTTCCTACAAGTTGTTTTGGCACATCTTCAAAACCTGCTTAACTTTTTTCATACATTCCCTCACAATTTCCCAACACGTGAGATAAGTTTTCCTCCTGTCACCACAGTTGCACAGGCTTCATAAATCAGTTCATGAGAAAGCATTGTGGGTCGTCTCCAGCTGTGCTTTCATTCACCAGATAAAATTAATTTTTCTAACGTTGTGTTACCTGGGAAGAAATTATTCATCTAGTAATAAAACATATTAGAAATGTTTACTCTTTCTGAATAAACTGTGCATCATGTGATAAACCAAACAGGCTGCTGAGTTAGCACAATAATTTATCCTAAGAATATTGAAATGCTTTGGGAGCTGTTATATCTTACTAATAAATAACTACTTCAGTATCCCAATCCTTTTTTCATTACTAGTCTCTAACCTGTGTATTTTTTCCACTGTGGTCGTAAGAGAAGATTTTTTTTTCATCTAACATGCTGAAGTTTTCCTTTAAAATAACATTTTAGCAGAAGGAAATTAGCTGAATCAGTTTTCTTCTGTTTATTGGTCAGATCTACTTATTGTGTTCAGCGTCTTCTGAGGAAGACTGGTTTATTTACTGGACATGATTTTCAACACGATGTTGGATTAACAAAACTCCTATCAGTTGATGATGAACTTAACCTAAAATGGATCAAAGATGGAGAACTGCTCCATCCTCGTTAGAACCACAGGCAGCAGGGTTGGGACTGCCTGCTTCGTACATTTAAGGAGCAAAAATACTTCTTGTTTACAAAGATGTTATTTCAGCATTTCTGCTCAGTGAATTGATTACGCTTGGAAGGACATTTAATCTAAGGATTAATTTCAGTCACGTTGATTCTTCTCTCACACTTCAATTGACTGAAACAGGAGCAATCCACGCAGCAATAAATGCCAATTGGTGGCAGTGTGTGTGTTGGTGTGTGGTGGTATGTTGGTGTGTGTGTGAAGCTGGTCCTGTAGTAATAAATGACTGTGTCTCTTCGACTCTGTGCTTTAATAGTGATGGATGTTGCCTCCCTTTGTGTGTGTGTGTGTGTGCATGTTATCAAAGCTGTCCCTTGTTGGCTCTCCACTGAGCCTTGCTAATAGCTAATGGACAAACAATTAAGTGGTCCTTAACGATGTTAAAGAGTTAATGAGCTCATTACGACAGCAACGCTGGGAGAGAGACCCGAAAGGAGACAACAACTGGAAGCAAAAATGAGAAATTTACCAACTGATCTTTTAAGCATCGTCACTTTTTTGTACATTAATGAACTACACATAGGATCCAATGAGCTGATGGTCTCCAAAATAGGTGAAATGGAATTTGAAAAGCAAAATACCTCCCAAATATACAGGATCTTTGAGGAAATGCAGATTTTTTTTTATTTTATATGGGGTGTATACAAGTATTTAAAATGGGCTCCAAAGTTACTAATTTAGTCTGATTTTTTAATAAAAACAAACTTATACAATGTTGTTCCCCCTCAAATCAGAGAGCCATTTTCTCCTAGTTCTAGAAAAAACCCTGCATGTTTTAGTAGGTACAGTGAACCCTCACTATAATGCGGTTCATCGTTCACGGTCTCGCTGCTTCACGGATTTGCATTGGTAAGATCAAGTGCCAAGGAAGTAAATAAGGCGACACCTTCTGACATCACATCTTGTCCCGGAGGTCATAAAACCCCATGTCCATGTGCTTAGCTTTCCTTTTCAACCACTGGGTGAGCCAGGTTAGGTGAGCCAACCAATTCTAACGCCAGACTAAAGCCTGCCTACGTTCCCAGAACCGAACGTTGTTTCCTGCGCTCAAAGCTGAAGGCAGTGTTTTCCTGCGATCCAAGCCAAATTGGACGCAGTGTTTCTGAAGCCTGCTTTGCAGATGAAATCCAGTTCTAGCCGAAGCCCGAGTGATGCACCCAAGAAGAGCCGCTGAACAGGCTAAGCCGAGCCGAACTGTGGACCAGGACCGCCTGGAAGTGCCGTCCTCCCCCCTTTGGACCTCATCCTGCCGGGAGCTAACACGCTAACTGCCAGAAAAAGAGAGCTGCCTGATCAACCATCCATTCAAGGCCCGGGAGTTTATGAACCTAAGCCCCACACATTAACTCCATTCTCTTTGAGAATCGCTTGTGGATGATCTGAATGGACCGAAGCAGAGTTGGACCGAATCGAAAGGCCTTTACTTTAAACGCTCTTTGGGTTGGAGTTAGATTTTATTTGTTTACATGAAATGTGTTTTCCAGTTTTCCATTTTTTTTTTTATTGAGTCGAGCACAGAACGACCCAAGTGTGAATGAATGGACCGGCTAGCAAGCCACCATCTTGTGCTAATGTTGTTAGCTCACAACAAAACCAGCTAATGCTAACCTCTTTCAGCTTTATGACAATTAATGCATTTTAGTCATTATTCATTCCTCTACTGCAGGCTTCCCCAATCTCGGTGCTCAAGGGCCGGTGTCCTGCAGCTTTTAGAGGTTTTCCTGCTTCAGCTCAGCTAATTCTTATTCAGCAAAAGGCTGTTAATCAGCAATCAATGGAAAATCGAATAAAACCCCAGTTGTCGGACCAGAGTACGGTCTATTTCAAATCAAGCTGTTAATTTTAAAGACCGTTTGAATGCAATAAAATCTGAAGCTTGAACTTTTCCATGGACCTTTTGAACGGACTCTCAAACCATTATCCCTTTTTGTTTAATTACTATTTTAGTAGTGTTGGTTTTAGTAATTGTAGTCAATATAGGTACCATTGTTTAACTTGTGTTCGTTTTGTGTTTATTTTATACAATGAACTCTTAATCTTTCAGGTTTGAATCATTCCTTTTGGGTAATAGACGAATTAACAGAGACATTTTCTTGGTTAATGGTAATAACTACAGTTTAAATTGCTATATTGGTGAAAGGCACCTGGTTTTTAACAGCCGCTTTATGAGCCTACCGTGAGTAAAATGCTGAAAACACCTAGTATTAAGCAGGTTACATTTATGATCCTTTAACTAATTATTTATTTGTTTAACCCTCGATTTTGAATGACTCTTTAATCAACTAAAGCTTCCAGTTCTAGTTATTTGATATATTCAAAATTCTCAGGAAAGTAGTACAACAGCATCATGCATTGTGTTCTGCATTCTGATAGGCTAAACAGTCTGCTTCTCTTCCTGTATGTCAATAGAATTGTGGTTTGATATGTACACATACGCGATCTTTAGAAGAATAAAACGCTACAGAGTGGATTCAGGATGCAGTGGCGCAGTCAGAGCAGAGTGTTTGTCCTGTACTTCGTATGTTTTTCATCATTTTTCATTTTCTCCCGTTCTAATCCAATTACTCGGGTCGCGGTGCTGATATCCGCAATTTGAAGCCTTTGGTTCGTATTGATGATTAAAATTATTTTACAGTATAGTATTTATTTGTGAAAAAAAGTTTACACAGTACTCTTATTAGTTACACAAATGCTTGGGCCTTTCAAAGGGTTTTGTTCTTTGGTTTAAATGTATCATGGAATATTTCATTGTATAATATTTGTAAAAAAAAATTAAAGGTTACTATTTTGCCTATACTTTTTTTTTTTTTTTTGGAACGTAACCCCTGTGAAAAACAAGGGTTCACTGTATTGGAAAGTATTGTGGTACTTTTTGGAAACTGTGTGAGTTCAAGGAAAGTTTCAGAAAATAACCTGTATTTTATAAAAGGAGGTTCATTCATACACAATAAGATTAGTGACAAAAGTTGTGGAAGTTTAGAGTTTCAGAGTCTGTGAAATGCGCTTCACCATGTATTCCCGTCGCCAGTGTTCATTGAGCGCTGTGCACATGTGATATGGGCAATGTGTTTACTGAGGCCCCAACTGGCAGCACAACAATTAATGACTGCTAAAAGAACCACAACACGTATGGCTGTGGGTCATGATTGGTAAACCTTCTGCGTCTCTGTGATCTAACTCTATCGCTGAGATTGGCTGACATTCTCTTCTTCATGTTTTCATTTCAAACCAGTTCATGTCGTTTCCAAGCAGTGTAAATATTTCCATCCCTTATCTCCAGACTGTAGATCCCATTTAGTTTGAGGAGAGATGCATGTTTGAATGCTAATGTGGTCAAACAGATGATGGATGGAGTTTGATAAAATGGAAAACGCTGAGGCGACGAGTACAGGAAAGAAAACAGATAAACGGTCCGCTGACGTTGCCATGGTTACTGCCACATCTCTCTGGTGCTTCGATGTGAAATCATGTCGGCGTTTTGGATCATTCTGAACCCAAAGTCTCTGCAGGCCGGATGGATTATGGAAATGCATCGTCGCCCAGGTGCATGATGGGTTTGGCGATGATATGAGGCAGATTATGGAAATGTGACGGTTTGGAATTGAGGGGTGTCTCTGCTGCTCAGAGACTTAGTCTTATCTCTAACAGATTAACTTTCTGTGGACGTCAGAGTGTCTGTGTGTCCCTGAACATTTGAGTCAAGTGTTTGTGTTGATCTCTTGAATGAAAACCACTTTTCCCTCTATAAACATCAAAAATTCAAATAGAAACGGCCCCGAGCTCCTGAGTTTACCTTTCCTGCTTCATTACAGGCCTTGATCAATATTCATGACCTCTGGGTGGGACATAAGGTTTTGTGGGAGGACAGAAGGTACCAGCATCAACAAACACACAGAAACTTTACTTAGCATGGAGCTGTGGATAGAGCACAGCCTGCCTAATAGTTCCTGTGGCATTTAGAGTCCAGCTTTCCTTTAACTCGTTTCTGTGGTGAGTTATTCTGAGAATCACTCCTGAGAGTTGAAGGGTGAGTCTACACTACTATCTGACTAGACATTGATTTAATGACTCACAGTGCACCTCTGTGAGTCCCCAAACTTTCACAGCAGCAGTTTAGAGTGATAAAACATTTCAAGAGAATCCCATTATTTTTGTGTTTTATTTAAAAAGTAATTATGGTTATAACTGTTTCGGTGATTCTGTGAAGAATTTATACTTTTGTGCCATATGGGGAGAAACTTTACCTGCCTCACCCGATGTACTGTTTGGTTTAGTACCTTCAGGGGGTAAATAGACATGTTTCCAATAATGTGCTCTCATGCAAAACTCAAGTATATTAGAAGAGGTTTATAGAAAAAGCAAAATTCGTAAAGTAGCAATAAGGTTCTTGTCTTGTGTTCTGGGTCTGACATGTCTGGGATATTTTACTCATTCTAACTTGGCTATAAACATGGAGTAGACCTAATTTGCAGAAAAGAGCATTTTCTGTTCACATTTTACAAAAAATGTACATCAAGATTTCTTCTTTGCTTCTAATATTTTCTTATTTATTTCATTTCATGGGAATCTGCATTAAATTGTCATTTTTTTAGCAGTGCAGAAACAAGCACATGAAGCAGAGTCAGACTTTTTATTCATTTAAAATGCTGTTATTCAGTTGTCCTTGCTATATTTACAGATCCTTTTGATGGTCCGATGCATGTTAGGTTACATGACAGTAGCTCAGCAGAACAAGCCCTTGATCCATTGTTACATGTCTATTAATTCAAATTAGATTGAAAAACATTTATAGTGTATTATCAAGGACTTTGTTGTTTGGTTTTGCCTTTTTTTCTGACATCTCTTCCTGCACCTGGAGCTTCAGTTTTTAATCTCTATATTCCGACTTTCCTTCAGAGCAACTGTTCTCAGTCCCGATGGTTTTCCTTGTTCCTCATCAGGGCAGGGTACCTCCCTCAGGGCATTCCTTTGCAGCTGATTGGCTACCTGCCGGAGGAGACGTCCTTTCTTCCGTGGCACGCCGCCAGCCGAGCACTGTACCAGCTGGACAAACTGTTGGACCGCACGGACGACTACAGGCTGTTCAGTGTAAACAAGCACTCTGTGACCACTTTGCAGGATCAATAACAGCTTCATGATGGTCCGCCCCGTTCTGACTGTGTGTGTGGGTTTTTCCAGGACTATGTGCTGAAGCAGGTGGCATCACGGTACCATCAGATGGGCTGGCCGACAAATGGACCTGGAACAGAAGGAAACATCCTGCAGGCGTCCTACCAGACTGAGTACGAAACAATGATCCACAGTTCTGGTTCCATCCTTCCATCATTTGTCTGCAATTAGTCATTTATTTGCTTTTGTTTTTTTATGATGATAATGGAGTATTCAACAACAACAAGATTCCCTTTATTTGGTTCCATATAGGAAAATATTTGTCAGATGTCAGAAATGCTTGGATCCCCCTCCCGTCTCTATGTCCCACCTTGTGTAGCTTAAATAAAAAAGATTGATATATAATAGACTCCTAGCGTCATCCAGAGAGTAGTTCAACATCCGGGTCAGTTTCCACTGAGTAGAGTGAAGAGGCTGCAGCCTGCTAAACTGAGTTGGGATTAAACTGGTTTCCTCTAAACTGAGTGTCACATAAGAGTGACGTCTGAATGTCCTCTGCTTGATGTTTTTTCTTCAGGGAGTTGCAGAGGGAGCTGATCATGTTGGCCTGCAGCTTTGGGAACAAGCAGTGCCACCGCCAGGCTGTCGCCTACATCTCTGACTGGATCTCCAGCAACAAGAACAGGTGCAGCACAAAACCACACCACCGATACAATTTAGATCCTGTAGATGCAGAAAGAGCCTCATGTTGTGTCAATGAGCTCATTGAGCATGTAATTCTTTTTCTTTTTATCTCTGTACATTAAGAGGTAAACAACACAAACATCACAGCAGCAGAACCCTTCCCCCCTCTTATCAATCATTTCACATGATCCAGTTTTTCCTTTCTTCACTCGCCTTTGTTTCCCTTTTTGACTCCTAACTTCATTTGTGTCTCATGTACCGCTGCCGTGTTCGCTCCCTGCGGGTTCCTAACGAGATCTGTGAAATTAAATTTCAAACGGCAAATTAAATAGAAACAGATGCTGGAGTTCTGTCGAGGACAGCGGGGAGCTGATAAAGAGAGGCTTCTTTAGATAATGAAACGACCAAAATGGTTTGACTTCATTCAGCAAAGTTTATGAACGGATATTTAAAGGGGTTTTTTTTTATGTAAAAAAAAAAAATGAAAAAGAAGCTGTAAGAAGAAACTATACCCTTTTTTCAGTTTTTATATCAAGTCAAAACTAAAATGAGTTTTTTATGTTATCGATGGACCAGTGATGAATCAAAAATGGAAAAGATGTTTATGACCAGTGATCGAGTGCTCTGGATAACAGAGGTGTGCTTTAGAACCACACCAAGCTGGCAATTTGCTGTTGCTGGTCATTCTGGTTCAATCTATCTAAATTAAGTTCATCTTTTCAGCACAACAAATTTAAACGAGTGGAAAACAGACAAGTGGAAAAGTCATGCTAGACAAACGCGGCAGATTTGGGCACACTTTATGGAGTCTGACAGTATGTTGGAGCGACATACCATGACTTTTGATAACAGTTTTAAATCTATTCATTCAAAATCATAAGTGTTTCATATATTGTTCAGTAATCTAATATTTAGGAACACATTTTTCGTTTAATCAGTCAGCATTTAATAGAGGTGGCACAATAGATAGTTAAAAATAATGTAGTCATTTTTTCTTAACTCAGTATATTGTAAAAAAAAAAAGAAAAAAATTAGCTCTTGGTGTTTTAGAAAGATTGCATTGATCTAAGAGAAAAGGGTTACTTACAGATGATCAAATTTATATTAAATTATTCATTGATAATTTGCTTCCCTAATTTATCATGATTTAAATGGCCAAACAACATGACAACAAAAAAACAGAACAATAGCCTCCAACAGCTCAGGAGATCAAGGTGTTTTTACATTGATCTGCCTCTGATCAGTAATGTGCTCAGAAGGACGGACCTCCAGGTGCCTAAAAATGTCAGTGCTCTGACTACAGACTACTGTACTGCGAGCTGAAGGAACCGACAGACTCCTTAAGAGCCTTTTCTGTAATTATTGTCATTATCACCCCCAACTACAAGGCTTAAAACATTATCTTTCTTTGATGACTGCTCTCCAACTGCCAGTAGAACATGCAATCTCCTCATTTTAATGGAGCAGAACCAAACCAGTTTACATGTTTTAACATTTGCAAAGCAAATATAGGTCACCTGCAACAAACCCATTTAATGCACATACTTAAAAAGAAATTGCATACATGCGGTTTAGAGCCTCTTCTTTAGAATCATTGATTTAGTCTTCAGACCATAAATGTCTGAAGTTATAAACAGAATAAACCAGAGCAATGATGCTATAGCTTAGCTTTATTGTATAGGAGATGTATTACTGAGCAGAAATATATTTTACAAAATGTAAAATATGTTGTTTTGTTTTTAATTGTTTAGTTATTACTTACATTTTTGCTAATTTTCTAAATTATCTTAAATTTGAATTTATCCAGAAATATTAGACAAATATATAGGCCTTCATTGGCTGCCCTTATTATCTTATTTGGTTGTAAACCTTGTGGAATAGGTGCTACAACATCATAATTGAATTTTGAAACAGCAAAACATGATTAGTTTAGAACTCCTTTTTACCAATATAAGTGAGAGCTTTTCTTGATACGCATAAGACTGATTGAATAAATGATTGACTGAATGATTTTTCTTTGAAATTTTATAGTTAATTTATAAATATTTGATCCACAGTGATGGAAAAATGTTGAATAAATCCACATTCAAGTTGGATTAATGCTTCCGTGGGGGATTTTTTTTTTATTTGCCCTGCTTCATTCAGTCAATTTAATCCCATCTTGAGAGCCGTCTGTCTGGTCGTGGTTTTAAAATCCAAAACATGCTTTTATTATCAGCGTGAAATAATTAAAGTCTTGACTGAGAAGCTTCCCTTTGACCCTGGCTTAATAAACCGCCTGTACCAGTCGGGATTAAATATAGGCTTTCATTTTTTCCTGATGTGATTCAGCTGAGTCCTTGTTAATCGTCACAACCAGGAGCAGCCCGGAGTTAGAGGAGTCGCACCTGAATATAAAATTACAAAGACCAGAACAGTGAGAGTGTAATTACTGCAGGGAGAAGTATATGGAATATTAATCAAACCTCTGTGGGGATTAATTGTAAATTAAATGGCTGTAAGATGATCTTTGTTGAAGTTATCTTGGTGACAAATGGATGAATTAAACCTGTAACGAGGTCACAGGCACCACTAAACTGCTTCACCTCAATTAACCTCCCTTTTGCCATTTTTTATGAGTTGGCTGCTACATTTCTATTTAAAAAAAGAATCTGGATTTAAATCTATGCTTATTCAAAAAGTCTGTGCTCCTCTGTTATCTGCTGCTTGGTTATTGGCTCCAGCCTTTAGGTGGAAAAACCAAATGCAATGGCGAAAACCTGCAAAATAGCTCCACTATAAAAGAAGAGCTCCAGACCACTAGGGGGTGATGATCATCAACTCATGTGGGATCTTAATCATAGTGAAGACATAAACTACATACTTAGAGTGGTTAAGCATTTGAAAAAAACCTGGGTGTGGCATTGGTCTAGTGGCTAAGCGTGTGACCATGTACATAGGCTCAGTCCTCGACGTGGCCGTTGCTGGTTTGATTCCCGGCCATTCGACCTTTGCTGCATGTCTACACCTCTTTCCTGTCTGCCTGCTTTCAAAAAATAAAGGCCACTAGAGCAGGGGTGTCAAACTGGTTCCAGAAAGGGCCGTGTGGCTGCTGGTTTTCTTTCCACCCAAGCAGCAGTAAATCCTTTTCTTTGTTCCCTCTGTTTTTTAACAAGCTTCCTGTTTATACCTTTACTAATCATCTGTCCTGTAGACATTAATTAGTAGCAATTTCTTTACTCTGGTCTATTATAAATTAACGATCGTCACCCCCTAATGGTCTGGAACACTGTGGTTATGTACATATACTTTGCGACTTTTCTTAACTTGCAGTTGGTTTTGCTGCTTTGCATGTGTTTTGTTTGTTTTTGTTTGTCTATTTTTCTGCTTGACTAATTTGTATTTTTTTGTAATTGCAGCATGTTTGCACCCTTTAAACATATACCACCAAGCCTGTTCACTGCATAAATGTCTAATTTTGATCAGAGGTCCTTCTTCCACACTGTTTTTTGGTTTGCTATATTAATTTCTCCTCTCCAGGCTAGTTTGGATTTGTTTATCAGATTTTTGGTTCGTTATTGTAAACATAAATCACCCATTGTTGTTTCTTTAAATATTATGCACCTTTTTGGTTGTTGTTGGTCATTCACATATGAGCCAAATGAAATGCATTCATGTTCATTTTTGCAATGTGACAAAATGTGCAAAAAAGCTACAGAGGAGAGGGGTTTGATATTGTTGCAAAGCTCAATAACAGTTAAAGAATTAGCCCACTACAGACTACAACAAAGCCTAATTGGTGGCTTACACCCTTTTTACAGCAGAAGCAGCATGCCAAAACAGATTATATAAAATGGAGGTACACCCACTAAACAGGCAGATTAAATGCTCTCCTATAGTTGTGTGAAGGCGTCAAACACAGCTGTACTGTCAGTCAGTCAAGCCTGTGAGGGATGGCTTTACTCCATATCCAAAGCTGATTCCTGCTCGTTTCTGTTGTTTTGATGTCAATTATTAATGTCTTTATACTCAATATTTCTCTCAAAAAAGTAGCCAAACACAATCCAGCTGGTAAAATCAAGTTTATTTGGATGTAATATTTCAAACCGAAAGTTCTTCAAACTGCTTTTCATGAAAGACATAGAGAGGCATTGAAATCCTCTTTTATGCCGCTATGCCTCCGTCATGGCCTGAACGAAAAAAGTTTATGAAAATCAACCAACATATTCCACCGAAATCAAAAAGGTAAATACAAATCCATGTCTTTTTTAGGACCTTAGAAGGAAAGGCTCAAAAAAACATACATATTAACTGATTATCAACTGAAGGCATCTCTATAAAAGCAGGACTAAAGCGTGAAGATGGAGTTGACCCAACCTTAAGGTGGAAAGATGTCAGCAATGGCTTCAGAGAAGCAACTATTGCTGCTGAGCAATCAGGGTCGACTTCTAACTCTATTTAGAAGCTAACTGATGTCCATCATTTGTCAATCACAGAATTAAGGAATTAAGGTGAAAAAGATTTCGGACAATAGCCAAGGTGCCTAGGAGTTTACGACCCAGAAGTTTTAGCCCAAGGTCAGAGGGTGAGAATCAGATTCTGGGGAATCTTGGAGTCATTGATCGTACCGTGGTCAGTACAGCAGCAACAAACTTAGAACAGAACAAACTTAGAACAGAACGACTGAAAAACAGTAGAATCAAAATGCCCAGATATCAGCCTTATCAGAACGTTGTAGTTGGACCTTCAGAAATTCGAAAATGTCAGATGGCGAGTGCAGCTGCAAGTCTACAAGATTAAATGTCTCAAAGCTCAGCCAACCTTCAGCCTCAGCTTCAACCAGCAGAGCAGGCTTGTGTTCCTCTCCTGGATCCTTTAAATGTTTCATCAGTGGTTCTCAGAAAGCCAGGGTGACACCCCAGAATCCCACAGACAGACAGACAGAGGCAGAGAGCGACGGAGCGAACAGATGGTGCAGAGGCATGTTTACTGTCAGAGTGGGAGTTTGATGCAGAGGAAGGACGAGATATTTCAGGAAAAATAGCTTCAGGACATGCAACATCCTCCACAGACTGTTTGCAGCGCACACAAAGACTGAGAGAGAGAGAAGCTAATGGCATCAGAGCCATCTGGAGATTCCCAGGGAGAGTAACGCAGCACATACTGGGAACTGGAAAACGACATGTTATCACTCTTAGTTTTATTAGGGAATCACAGCAGAGGCTCTGGATATGATGGAAAATCCAGGAACAAAAGCAGGTTAAAGACTCCCATATTAATAAGCGTGGGGGTGGAGCCCACGTGTTTGGCAGCTGCTGTCAGAGAGGAGCAGTTTCTGCCACAGTCAGCAGGAACTTGGAAGCTGGCCTCTGTTTCTGTTGCTTTTAAGTGGAGCATCTCTAAAAAGATTTCCCAGGTTGGTAAATAATGCAATTGTCCCGGCATCACTCTGTCAGCTCACCCGCCCACCCACCCCACACTCACTGCTCAGCAGTTTATTGTATGATTTTGCAGTCAACATAGCTCACTTAGTTTTGGTTTCTAACCATTTAGGTCAGTTTTACCAGGTGTGTTACAGAGGAAAGGAAAAGGTCATAATTTAAATTTACAGAGGTTTCAGTTAGCACCGGGGTGTGTGTTATGAGCTGTGTTAACCTTTATCAATACCAGCGCTCCTGTTCGTCATCACATCTTCTCTACATCCCAGTGTACTTGGATATTAAAAGTTTTACTGGGAAAGAAACCTGCATAAATGGAGGAGAATGAGGCAGCGGGTTTTGCAAGTCCTGAAATTTGCTGCGCTAACATCCACATTATGGATGCAAACAAATAATCGACTTACATTTAACTGTCAATTGTTTATTAGATAAAGAATGTGTTCCTTCTGATAATGGAAACTGTTCGCTAAAAAGGAATTTGTTTTATTGTCACCGCTGACCACTAGAGGTCATACTTTATTGACAGTATGTTAGAGCGACATACCCTGTCTTTAACAATTAACAATTGTGTTACATCGCTGTACATTGGGAAACACATATTTTATTAATTTGTTATTTAGCAACCTGATAGGTTCCTGGCTTTTTAATAGCTTATAAATCTGTTTGATAATGTGTAAGAATCCTTTTTTGTTTATTAACTCTGTATTTAATACAGCTGGCACATTAATTGTTGGAATATAATGTTTTATTTTTATACTTCACCTTTGATGTAATTGAAAAAACCTTAATGCATAAGAAAAGATAACATTTTAATTCATGGATAAGATCAATTAACTTTGATACCTTGCATCCCTGATTCACACGGAGAGTTTTGTTTTTTTTTTAGTCGGAAAAAACATTTGGAACCAATTTAAATAAGCAAAAAGTGGCTGGATGACAACATCCTGTTTTGAAGCCTCACCTTGTAAAAGCTATGGCAGTGTAGACTCTCATGTTCTATTGGTTATCACTTCTTTTACTTTTCTTGGTTCTTTTTCTTTCCTTTTGATGTCTAAAGGGTATGGGCGGTCATCCATTTTCACACAGAGACAGTAACTAGAATGATCTATGGTTGTCTTTCCTTATTTTACGTTCCTCTTCCTCTGCTGATAGCAGTCTTGATATATATTTGAAAGGACTGATAAACTTGTCCTATTACAGCTACCATAATCAAGGTGGTGGAGCCATCACTGGGTTCATTTATAAAGAACTTATGCTAAGCTGTGGGAACGCTTCCATTTTTGATGCAGTTTTCATTAGACTTTGAGCAATACTTGATTTTTACTAAAAGCCACATTAATGACAGACTGTCTCCTATAAAAGGTTCTTTTATCTCCTGAGAAATGCTTTCCTGTCTTGGTTCTGACTTCTTATATGCAAAACATCCACATTTATAAACATCTGGATGAACATGAACCCATTTCTATTCATTTAAATACCAGTAATCTTTTTATTCTTTACCTAAAACATTCAGAACATCAACCTTTTTTTTCCTTTCTGACATTAGAGAGGAGCTTCACACGGCAGTTGGACTTATCCAGAGTCTTTAAAGTCACAGTTCCTGAGAAAGTGTGTATGTTTCACTTTTTTCATGTCCAGCAGAGAAGCCAGGGAAGGGTTTTTATATGCAGTTTCCCGATGGGAGAGAAATTAGCATCCAGAGAACGTTCTGGGTAATCCTGAGGAGGTGGCTTATCAGGGCTTTTAGTTTTATTACTGCTCCTGGTCCGCTCTCACCCTCCTTCTGCTGCTCTTTCCTCACTCCAGTCAAATCCAACCCTTATCAACATGCTTTAGGTTTCCCATGTCTGAGCTGAGCTTCTCTCAGCCTCACGACTTGTCTTTATTTATTTATTCATTTTGCTTCACCCCGTCCACAGGATTCCCCCCAACATCCGGGACATAGTTTACTGCACTGGGGTCAGCCTGATGGATGAGGACGTGTGGGAGTTTATCTGGATGAAGTTTCACTCGACCAGTGCCGTCTCTGAGAAGAAAATCCTGCTGGAGGCCCTGACCTGCTCAGACAACACCTTCCTCCTTAACAGGTGAGTTACTGCTGCTCTTTCCGCACCATTTCACCTTGGAACCAAAAGCCACGCTGATCAATACGATCGATCCGAGGTGGACTGGCTCACAGATGGCTGTTTATTCTGGGTTTATATTATGCTTCCACAAAGCTCTTCTTTACTGGTGGTGGGCGTGTCTTTTATTTAGAAGCTGATTAGAAAACGTGAAGGATGTCACGAAGCATCCACTTTTCTTTCAGTTTGACCTTAGAAATATTTCGATATTTTGCAATTTCACACAAGAAACTTAATTCTTCTCCTCGTCAGAATAATCCGCCCTCCCATTTCTGCTGCTGATCACCTGAAACCTTTCCTAATCCAAAAACGACGACACATTATAAGAATGCCTGATCAATCGGAACATCTCAAACATTAACTGATTGAATATATATTGTAGTTTTAGGTATGAATATATGTTGTACAGTTAAGAAGAGGTACAATAGTGATCCTAGAGCCTTTTTTTTTCGTTGTTTTTAACCAAAGTTATTCAGGGTATTTACTGGTGGGGTTCAGATCGTCATCGTGCTGCAGACCTCAGGTGATCTTGAGTTTTGGGTCAAAAACTGATTGATCAAAGTTCTCCTTCGGAAGTACGAGCAGAATTTATGGTTTCATTAACAACTCATCCAGGTACAGAAGCAGGAAAAACTCCAAAAACACCTTGTTTGGCTCTCGTGATGACTCACTTCTGAAATATTCTGTATGTTTTTTTCACAAGCGCTTTAAAAAGTTTCAGTCCAGAGATTTATGACATACTTAGAGAGTCCCTGCAAAAGAAAAACTGCCATTTCAAATTTAACAACTAATTAATGCATTCGAATTTGAAAGGGATCATCTGATGGAGGAGCCTACAGACGGTAAGATGATGGGATAAGATGTCACTGTTGTTCTCTAGAGTCCAGGAGCCTCAGAAAAGGCTCCTTAATCATTTCTAAACTGATAGATTTCTGTAAATCAAGGCAGGACTTGAACATTTTAAAACCTACTTGATGTGACGGCTTTTTATATTGAAAATATCATTCCCAAAAATGTGAATATTCAATATCACATAATCAATTGATCAATTGTTTTTATAAAAATACATTTTGTTTTGTACAATTTAATTTTTTATCAAAAACATGTAAAAAGCAGCCAAAAGAACAAGCAACAATATCAACAAAATACAAGATTTGGCAGAGATTGATAGAAGAATGTTTGAGCAAAACACTTCAGGGTCAATAAAAAAAACCACAACGTTTGAAGTTTTCAGGACGCCATCTGGGTCGGATGAGAGGTATTCATGAGTGCGGCCCGTCAAGGATGCTTAGACGTGAAGGACAGCAGTTAAATGAGGTGTTTGTGTACCGTGCAGCTGCTCTGCAACAAGGTTGAGGTTCTGGATTTGTCCCTGGAATATTCTGTGGAAAGATGGAGCAAACTGAATTAAAATTGGGGTTAAAATACAATATGAGCTCAAAGCAAAGAAATCAAGTTGGAGTTGATTCTGTTTAGTAGCAGCTATTATGTTCACCAATGTGGAAGATGGATGTTATGCACTCCGATTTTTGCAGTTAGGTTGGTTGTATGAGTGTGTGTGCATGTGTAGGTAAACCTTATCCAATCAGCTGCACACATACACACACAAGTCAACAGGCACGACCATGAAGCTCACTGATTGGTCACAGATGAAATGGTTTCAGCACAGAGGGATTGTGGGAAAAGAAAGAAAATTGATTTCAGGGTTTAATGAAACGGCAGCAGAAACCGAACCAACAGGAAAACAGAGAAATGAGAAAAAAAGAGACTGAAAGAAAACTCTGAACTTTTCAATACAACATCTAAAAAAAACATGTTATTTACTGTGTTTGTGAAATACTTCTGTCAGTCAACTGCAGCCAGAAGTAATCTGATTACTGTCGCTCCTGCATGTCCTCTCAGGAAGTGATTTTTTTTGGACTGACAGGAACACTGACTGGAGGGACTCCAGACAAAATATCAATTTCCATCAAACAACTTGACCTTTTTTCTGCCTCCACTCTGAGGATCTGCAGCAGTGTTTGTGTGTCTGAAGGTTAAAGACTCTCTGCTCAAAGTGACCAAAGACTTTATTCACTGCAGTAAAGAAGGAATGTTCTTCTTTTTGGAAAATAAAAGAAGGAGGAAGTCATGCCTCAATGCAAATGTATGTTTGTGAGGTGTTCTGTTGAAAATCTCAACTGTCAAAAGATGCTTTTCAACAAAGAGACCAAGAACCATGTTCTTCCTGGAACTGTTATTAAACTCTGGTGGTTCTGATCCGAAGGTTTCTAATCTTGCCCGCTCTCCAAAATTACCAACCATAGGTTTAAAGGGTTCAACTATTGGACGCTGTTAAGCACATAGGAGGCACCTGTTGAAGCAGTGATACACCTGGCTTAAGCTAATTTGTAGCTCTAATCATATTTTTGTTTTTTCCCTCCGTTTAGGTCTTATACCCAAAATTAGTCAGGATTGTCTTTAAGTTTTAAGGCAACATATTCTGCCCCAAACACTACAGGTTTAATCTTTACCTACACGAATTATAGGTTTTAATTGCTACTGCCGGCTGGTGTCGAGGTCCAAATCACTCTGCACTTCTGAGGTGTGTTCACATGAACGTATTTCCAGCAACCGGAGTAATCGATATACACATTATCCCTATGTAGAGACACGTTCAGGTGCACGCAGTTAGAGCAACACAATAGTTACAAATGGACAGTCACTGGAGTTGCAAAATCTGAACTTTTTTGTCTCAATGCATCACGACAACTATTTAGGAATTGTATGTGGCTGTAATGGGTAGGAATGCAGTGGAGATGAAGCCTTTTTCAATCAAATTAGAGGAAAGGAAAAAATTTGAAGGTTGAGGTAAGGGGTGTTCTTAAGAATAAAGCTATTTTAGCTCTAGAGGGACCCTTAAATCATTCATTATTTGTCCTCCTCTCTTAGCTCCAGAGCTGTTCCTGCTGGTGGTGGCACTGGTGCACTCTAGCCCAGAATCTAGCTCTGATCGTATGCTCATCCTTTCTGAGTTCCAGAGGGCCTCTTCACCTTACCTTACAGGTCCTGCTCAGACAAAAGCTCCACGGAAAGTGACTATGATCCATCTAGTATAGCCTCAGGACTCCACAAACGGGGAGCATCTCTAGAGGATCTGGTGGAACCAGGGACACCGGTGCCACTGACTGTCTCTGTAAAATCCAGGTCCACCAAGCTGAGTTGAAACCGACAAGCAGCAGATAGAAGCTCTTTCTAGCTAATGGTCTGGCGATGCAACATGAGTGGAACCTGCTGTGCAAGTTGCAGGCAAACAACAGTACACAAACGTGTCTACTTAGCGGGTTGGCTACTAAGTAGTCTAATGAAAAGTTGATCTTCAAGCTGATTTAGGCACTGTCCAACTGTAAAAGACCAGGACCCAGGCCCCTATTCCTGATATAAGACCCCTGCATACATGTCGGATATCTGGGCACTCTGTTGCTAACCTCAATGTTGCTGGTAGAATGCTTTGGAAATGTCTTAGTATGTTCGATTGCCCAGAACTATTTCTTTAAAAAGCTTGCAGTGGTTATTTTATGTTGGGTGAAAGGATGTTCCAGGATGTTTAGTTAAGCAAAGTGTAGTCTGGCTTGGGGATATTGGTAGAAATAAAAGAACACATCCATCTTTTGTTTAACAATGTCAGCAGAGCTATTCTGTTCACCATTTTCTACGCCTCTGGTTACCTCAGCTCCCTCTGCCTGTGCAGACGCCATGTAACCTTGAGCACAGGTTGCATCAGTACGCTTCAGAATGCCATCAATAATGTCCTATTCATCTGTGTTGGTAACGTAGCCTGTATCTGGGAACAAGGAGGGATGTGTTCGTTTTTACATGTTTTTCTTTCCCTTTTAATGGTGGTTGTTGTAAAAGGGGATCTGGTCATGATCTGCAATGGTGAGACCTGCACCAGTCTGTTATAAAGAGCCGAGCTGAAATTGAAATTTACTGTTCAATCTACTTGGCAGGTCTAACCCAGTCACCAGATGCGGACGATGATTGAAGGAATTAGACAGCAAGTCCAAGTAGCTGTAATGAGCATGAAGGTTGGGATCAATTGGATGGACGCCTTCTTTACATCATTCTAGAAAAATTTCAAACTTTTCTCCATTGGACAACACCTAGGGTATACCCTACCCCCTGCCAGGGAAATTATTTCCTACATGTGGTTTTAGATGAGGCCCTGTCCATCAGCTGGAGAGATGTTTGTTACTCTGTGGTAAAGTTGATGCTCCAGGTTTAAGATAAACATTAGAACATTAAAGTTCACCCTTAGCTGTAAAACCATCTTGCTTTCATGTCAATGTGTTTGTTCTTTCTAGGTTGCTGAACCTGTCTCTGACCTCAGACCTTGTCCCAGAGCAGGACGTGATCGATGTCATCATCCACGTTGGCCGAAACCCTCAAGGCCGGAACCTGGCCTGGAAATACTTCAGAGAAAAGTGGGACATCCTGAATGCCCGGTGAGACATCTCTCCCAGGTCGCTCAGGTTGGTCCTCTAGCTCAGTACCCTTCTAAATATGTCACTGTCTCTGTCCAGATATGGTGAAGCTTTATTCATGAATTCAAAGCTCATCGGTGGAGTCACAGAGTTCCTCAACACAGAGAGAGAACTTAATGAGGTAAATACACAAAGACATGTTTGGTTCTGTGCAATGAATCGACCAACTTTGAAATCAAGTATAGTAAAAGGAAATTAGTTAGTTTGTTCCTTTTGAAAATATTTTAGATAGACTGAAACAATGAGACAAAACATCACCATTAAAGCTTTAATGTTCTACAGTTGGAGGTCAATTGTTGGGACAGGTGTCAGGCAATCTGGAAAAAATACTTTTCCAGATATTTTGGAAAATATATATTAATCTATTTATCCATCCATCCACTGGGAAAAAAAAACTGGAAAATGTGGAAAAAAAGAGTTTTTATATAAGCTTTATGGAGCAGCCAACTATCCAACGGTCATCTATTCATGTTGAAAATCCATCCATCCATTTCAGGGGTTGTTCATCTCATGTTACTTTCGTTCAAGTAAAACTTTCTTTTTCCTTAGATTTATTGTAATCCAATAATCAGGTTTTTTTTATTTATATTGTTTCCCACCTCCATGCTACCAAGCAAGACCAAGATGATTGTATGAAAACCAACAGGACCGATTTAAGGCTGTTTTCTGGTTGCATCAGTTAGATGACTGAGAATTTGTTCAGGCAAATATGAGGCTATGGATTTAAAACCAGAACAAATACACCTTTCCTCACCAATACAGCATGTAAAGCCTGTCCTTGTTCAGTGGAGGCAGGAAGTGGCACAACTTTAAAAAGGCATGTTATCTGTGGACATTAGGAGAGCTGAGCCACCAATTAATCATGGGGTATTAGCATGTTCTCCTGAGACCTGCAACATCAATATTTCACATTTCAGGCTTCATTAATCTAAATAAGTAAAGCTGGATTAATAGTTTTTAATTATTTCTATGGAGTCATTTCACAGCTGGTACGCCTCTTTATTCAGAAAAAAAGAAAGATGCCAGGCTGAATATGTGAAGCAGAAATAACAAAACATGTGAGGTTAACAGTTTTCCTGAATGAAAATCTATCCCTTCGCCTTTTTTTTTTTCTTACTCCCCAGGTTGTTATGGTAACAAATTATCGTCTCTATATAGCCTTGACTGTCAGTGAAACCTCCAAACCAAACATTATTTCCCTTGGGAAGCCTGAATACAAAACCTCAACAAAGGGAAAGATTGACATGGGGTTTTTATTTCAGATCTGAACAAATGTCTCCAGTGAATCACTCTGGGGAGCAACAAGGAAGAAAAGGAAGGAAAAGTAAATAGAAACTGAAAATGCAGAGGGGAAGAGAGTGCAGAGTTAGCAAATGATTCAAAGTAAATAGACTTAAAGGGAAGGATTTCCTCATGTGCTCCAATGAATCTGTCATTCTGTGTAGGAAACCAACTTTTCCCTTTAGACTGTCGCCTAAAACATGTTGGTTTTTTTCTCTTTTAACTAAAAAAAGTTCCTTTTCTCAGATGCTTGTCCTTAAATCACCGTCAAACAGTTTGAAGCTTTTCTTCCTAAATGATCAGAGCTGTTGTCAGGGCCGTTTCTACAAAAACATAAGAACCACAAAACTGTTTGATCTTCTGCTGCCAGAGACCCGTGTCATTATGTCTCATTAAAGGTTTCGTCCAATAAATACTTGCTGAAATCTCTGGTGTCTTTTCCATTTCTGTTAAGGATCAGAGTTCAGAGAGACTAAGACAGTGTTTGTCTACTATCAATCATTTAGATCATAAACGCTTCTTTAAAGAGTGTTTGGAAATGACACCTCTTAGAAATGAATGGTTTGTTTTGGAGGCAACATTTTGAGCAGGCAATCATAAAACATCGGATTACGTTTCGATAATAATCTAGATGAATAAATACCTTGGGTTTCATGACATTGGATGATTTAAAAACCCAACAATAAATCTCCTAAGTTTATTCGATGAAGCTCCTCTAAGTTGTTGTCATCATTACTTTATTGAGCAAAATGGGTCTAAATTTAATGGAGCATGTTATGAAGTCGAGTATATTTAACCTCTCTAACGTTCTTTATAACTTTTAACTTCAGGTTAATATAGTTACATTCTCTCACTGATTCTATTTTATAATCTTTAAGGTGGTATTACATTCTGAGAAATATTCATAAATATGTGGTAAAAAAGAAAAAAACCGCGACACGATTTAATGTAGCTTAATGAGATGAACACTGAATGAGCACTGCCATTAGTTTATGTTTGGCTGTATATACAGTATGTGTATAAAATTATTTATAGAAAGTGTAAAAATTGGATTAAACAGTTTTTGTTTTTAGAAATTTTATGTAGAATAAAATTATTCTTGAGACTTAACAGTTTACATAAATGTATATTTTTTTGTTTTTTTGAAATTAATAAAGTAAAGAAGGTTTCGTTCTTAATAGCAAAGAACTGAGTTTCACTTCTTTGGTTGAAGTCATTTAAGGCTGTTGGCGGCTTTCTGTACACAGATAACTCTTGTTTCCTGGCATTATTTCTTTCTCCCACCATTTTCTCCTCCAGTTAAAGGAGTTTATCCAGTCCAGTGGCGTAGGGGCGGGGCCTGCGCTGCCGAGAGCGTTGGAGATTGTTGAAGGGAACGTCCGCTGGCATCGTCTTCACCGGCGGCATTTCTACCAATGGCTCCGCAAACCTCCCAGCTACACCTATGGCTAACTCTCCTCCGCCCGCTGGAGCTATGCTAGCTGTAACCTGACTGCTGAGCTAATGAACTTATGGCTAACGGATGCGGTCACAACAATGAAACTGGCCTGACTGGTTAATTGGCTGGTTTTTGAACTGGTTTTGTTTTAAAAGAAGTGTAATATGTTCACCGATGGTGGAATCTTTATTTCTCAACATGAAGCCATTGTGGTCAAATTGTGCTGTGAAAATTTGACAAAAGTTGATCCTGTATTGGTTGAGCTAGTCTCAGACTTTTAAATGTGTCACAAAAATGAAATACCAACTTCTTCTAAAAACACAGGAAAAGATTGAACTTGAGAATTTAGGAATATTGTTTTGAAAACTTTGGTCTTTTTCTTATGGTAATCCATTTTTCAGGCATTACTGACTCAAGCTTTTGAGCTATTCCCATATTCTTAACATTTTTCAACAAAGGAAGGTAAAACGGTTGTAAACACTTGAAATGGAATGAGCCATACAAGTGTCATTTTTCTGTTAACCGTTACCTTGAAAAACAAACAAATCTTTGCGTCTTGTCTACCTATAACAATTAGTATACACCATTTTGGTTAAAAAAAACTCTTTGGGTTTTTTTTTCTTGCCAGGTCACTTTAAACTCAAACTATTAATAAAATAAAAATCAAAGTACATAAATATAATGTAAAATCTACATTAGTGGCATTGTGATGGGATGCACAGGTTAAAAAGTAATAGAAAATAAATAAATGATCCTCTAAAGGTATTTTAAAGTTTGAATTTACTCTTTCCAAAAGGAGAATGGTTCTTTTTCCTTAAAAACGTTTTAATCGCTGATGTAGTGGTTTGTAACATTTAGATCAGACGCCTGAAGATGTTTTAATATCAAACCAAGAACGGATGCTTCTCATAAATTTATTTTTATTGGACATCCCATAAATACACTCAGCTAAGAAATAATATGCTCTACATTTATATAATCTCAGACTTTTTAAGCAGATTTTTATGTTGTTTGGACTGAACACAGTACCCAGCCTCTCAAACCCTTCAGTTAGAAAATTACCTATTGGTTCTCCTGATTAACTGACGGCGCCCCCTGGTGTGTATAATTGGTCTTCTGCATGTAATTGGAGAGATGCTGTTTGAAAGAGGAGTAAAGCGCTGCAAGAGACTAAACATGAGTAAACAGCGGTATAGATGTGTAGAAATTCAAATGGCAAGTTTACTGTACATTTTTTTGAAAATTTGTAATTCGAGTTTTTCATTTTTTTTCTTAAACTTGGTTTGTTTTAATTGTTTGATCCACTTATGACCAAACAACATCAAACACAAACATTCTTAACGTTTTAATTCTTCTTCTTTAACAACTTCTTTAATAATTTAAAAAGTTTCCTATTTTTTTTAGAAATCAATCAGATGGAAAATTAGTTGTTGACTATTAATTTAAATACAGCACATCTGTTGGATGGATAAAATAAATACGACGGGAATTTTTGACGAGCCAAACATAACTAGGTTTTACTCCAAACCACAAGGTGGCAGTAAACTGCTAACATTGTGATCATTGGAATATGTGGAACAAACATCTGGACCAATCAAAGCAAACTGCTTTTTTAAAAGAACTCACTTACTTTGAGGTTTATAACTCGACTAACCATTTTCTGAAAAGTTGAGTATCTAATCAACTGTTACGCATCTAACTCAAACAACCTTTTTTTCTTCTAATATTAAACTTTATTTCTCCCACTGGTTGGCACTAGAGCTGTATAAGTCAGACTTATGTTTGTTTGCTTTATTTAACAAGCATTCGGTTGGAGGCAGACTCTTCCCCGGACTCCAGGATGTCGATCACTGCTGTAATTAACACTGTTTGAACCAGGTTTCCTCTGCTCACAGGATTCAGAGAACCCATTCAGACTCATTACCCTTTCCCAGCATTCAGAACGACGCAGCTTGAATTTAAAGAGCAAAAACTTCTGCAGTGTGAAGCTTCTGTTGCTTCAGAAATGTCCTCGAATGAGAAACAAGAAAAAAAAGCAAAATGACAGCAGTTTGAACATTTAGCTTTGAACCACAGAGAGCCCCACATGTGGAGGAATAATTGTTCTCTGATGAGCGACGATGTTCTGGTCGGTCTTTTGTTTTAATGAGCTGCTGAATGTTTGAAGATTTCAAAGAAAAACACAAAACAAAAATGGCTCCAGCATAAAAGACACGATGCTGTCAGAAAGTTTATGGCAGGATAAAAAACATTTAAAAAGAAAAAAAAAACAGGTTTGACAAACATTTGAGGTTTAATTGTCCGACAGCACTTTATGACAAAGCTATTAATTATACATCAAAGTTCAAATTTTCTGATGTTTTCCTGTTTGAGGCGGAGACAAATTTTCCATTTATGAACTTAAACATGTTTACTTGAAGTGAAAATCTAAAATCCATCAGATCCTGAAGGGAAATGTGAGTCAGTAGCAGATGAAAATGAGAGGAGATCGAATATTGTTCCATCCTAGTTCAATTAACTTCTATTTTTGTTGTTGAAAATCATTATAAAATCCAGTGTTTTAGATCACATGACATTATTGTCTCTCTAGTTCCTGTTCCAATTTTAAAAACCCTCAACAATAATGCAGGAATAGAACAATGTTTGAAAAAAAAGCATGAACAATTCGAAGGAACCAAAGAGCCCAAAGTATATTTACCTTAAATCTCAGGAAGTATCCATCTAGTAGATCCCTGAACCTGGAAAGGATATTAAACTAATCGTATCCAGTTGCATTTCTTAGCATGACCAGAACCTTGACTTGAATTTTACCCATGTTTTACTAATGGCTAAATAAACTTAACAAACATAAAATCAGATGAAGAAAGAAAACAAGGTAACTTTAAGTCTTAATCCACTGACTTAGCTGCTCATTTTCTGTAAATGTTTTATATGCAGATAATGTGGCTTTTATCATGTTGACATGATGGATCACAGATGGCCTTTACAGATTGATTGGACACCACTATGGACAACATATTGGACTTTACAGGGAGACCCCACCTTTATGGACCTAACAAAGTTTAGGATTTGACCTTATGGTAGTTTGAAGAAAAAATGATCCATGAACATTTAGTATAGTTAGTATTTATGTTGGTGGCGAAGAAACACCGAATCGCATGATTTGACAGCCTGCCAGACAGCTTTGGGTCTGAAATATGGTGGATTTTAAATATTCAGGCCCAGAACTATACGGCCGGACATATCTGGTTGTTCAAGAGATTTCACCACACTGGATCTGAGGGAATGTTATGGAA
The DNA here is from genome assembly GCA_034780135.1 of Jordanella pulchra. NCBI lineage: Eukaryota > Metazoa > Chordata > Actinopteri > Cyprinodontiformes > Cyprinodontidae > Jordanella > Jordanella pulchra. Next base: position 10,329 of record JAUZNJ010037357.1, on the reverse strand, counting down.
AAAAGTGATGAGCCCTACATGGATTGTACATTTAAAAAAAGAGTGCTGGATTAAAACATTTGGATCTCTCATGTATGAAGACTCCAAAAAGCTCCTCAGTGGAACACATGGTGGACGACGTCACCTTTAAAGGACCCATGATGAGCACATCTGTGAGGTTGAAATTTTTTGGAGTTGTTCCTCTGCTCTTTGAGCTTGATGTTTATACTGAGCCATATATGATTTAACAGGCCTGCCTCCTCCTATACATACTGTGTCCAGTGATGTTTGAGTGGTGATGAAGATAATGATGATGATTAAAACAGTAGACTGAAAGCAGCTAATTAAGATTCTGGTCATTTAAAACTCTAATTGGATCAGGGGAAAAGGCGCAGTGAATGATGATGGCACAGTTGGCTGTGAAAATTGTTGACGATGTGAAGAAGCTAATTGCTGTGTGCATTAACTAGCATTAATGTCCAGTCAGGGAAATGGGGTTTACAGGCATAACAGCACAAAACATGTACAATAAGCACTGTAAATTATACAAATGTGATATTTAAAAAAAAAAGTGGAATCTGAAACTGTTTGTGTTGGTAAAGATGGTGTTCGTGACGAAGGAGGTTATAAAATCTGAATGAAACAGGAAGCTGCAGACAACGCTTTAGTCCTACTTCCTGTTTAAATTGTGTTGGTTTTTTGTGTTGGACCATATTAAAAAAATTATGAACCTGAAAAAAAGATTCTATTTGTCTAAGAAAAGAAAACTACACACAAAAAACATATTTTCAACAGAAGACAGGATGAGGAAACTTTGCCAACTAATCAGGAATTTAAATGTTCTTATCTGAAGAACTTTCAGTTTTGGTTAATTTTGATTCCCCCCAGTGGACAAAAGCTGTATTGTTTTACCTTAAGGAAAACTGAAATTCTCGCGAGCACCAGCGTGGTAAAGACCACAGTAAGTTAAAATCCTGATCTCCTGGTCACCTGCTGTTGGATTAAGTAAATTTCTGTTTCCAGCAATGATGTAATGGATGTAATTGTGGCGAAACAATGTCATATAACGATGTTGAAAATAAGAAACGTTTAACTTTGGTTTTGTACCGTTTTCCTGCAACACTCCCACCCGATTCCTCAGCAACTGATGTGCTGCCGACAGACACACAGATAATATGTTTATGTTCGATAATTTCACAATAAACAAGCAAATAGATCCCAGTAGGAAGGTGCCGCATTGTCAATATAAACCCTCCACAATTTGCACAAATATACAGATTCTTAGGGAAACTTAGTCACGTCGCCTCCCGTCTTTATAACAAATGGGGAAAGGGGGCAGTGACGTATGCTATGAAACAGTCTCCATACAGTAATTGTTGTTGTTTTGTGAAGCAGGGTTCCTGCCACCTTCCATAAACTTGTTTAGTGCCAGAAAAAGTGATAAATGTCATTATACAGGCTTTGTGTGGAAACAAAAGAAGCCCAAGTTTTCAAATAAAAAAATAAATGATATAAATAAGTTTTCATTTTCAAAATATAGATGTATTTTTGCCTTCATAAAACTAAACATAAATCATCCAAAGTAATTTTTTTCTTCTAGTTTCAGTCTTCAGTTTAGGTTGTAAATTAATTATTTTTTTTATTGTAGGCCTATTGCTTTTTAAAGCTTCATATTTACTTATACATAGAATTAGCAACAGTTAATCCAATCTACATTTTCATCTTCAAGACTGCACCTTTGCTTCTTTGTTTAAATTAAAAATAAAATAATCTTTGACATTTATTTTTTTTTTTAATTTCCAAGGCAAAAATTAAATTTTTTTATGAATATTGGTCACTTTTTGCTTAATATCGACGTTTATTCAGTCGTCCGTTTATTATGCAGCCACATCGAAACGCTTCAGTGAACACCAACATTCATGCTGTATTTCAAGCTCAGTTTGAGTCTTATCCCTCTTGGAATCCAGTATTTTTTGTTATGTGCTTTTTCTCCCCCATTGGACTTTGGATCAACAAGTTATTGTAGTTTTTCTTGTTTACTGATGAGAAAATGTAGTTACAGTACTATAAAAGCCTTATTTAGAACCTTTAGTTAGAAAGTTATTCTGTCATGTTTGGATAGATTGATTTCTTCTAAAAACTTCCATCTTTTAGGAAAGTTAACTTGTTTGGGTTTCAGTTTTCTTTTCCAATGATGATTTTTCAGTTTTTCGGAGCTTAGAATATAGAATAATCTTTTTATTTCCACAGAAAAATAGGTTCTCTGGTTTCTGTCTCAGAATGAAGCTAATGATGTATTGGCTGCTTATTTTCAGCTGTTTTGCCAGCGACCCTGTGTGGAGCCCCTTCCTGCAGTGAGAAGCTCAGTGGGTCTCAGTGGGAGTGTAAACTCCTCCGTCCTGTTGTGTGGGCGCTGTTTGCACCTGCTGTTAACATGCATCCCCACATGCGTCCGTCTTCTGTGGACAGCCGGCATTAACATGCATCTCCGCTGTCCTCCTGTGAAGGGATCCTACCTTTCTACTCTAAATGCAAATAAACACGACACACAAGCATTTGTTTGGAGGGAGACAGGACCTGAGAAGGGGGTGCTGGGTGTTAGCAAAGTGCAGTATTACATCCAGTTCCCCAAATGGCGATCAGCATTCTAGATGCAGACATGGAGCCGTTCTGGGAACACCTGAGTGGAGCTGATAGCAGGATTTTGACAAATATTTCTAGGGCTGTTATTTGAAACATGTCATCTGGGAGAGAGGTGTAAACAAAGCATGAGTCCAAGTACTGATTGATTTCAAAGCTCCCTGTGAGGGGATGTGAGCCGACTATAGGAAATGAGGTTTTTGAACTCTGTTTCTTTCTGACCCATCTATGTGCTGGGAGGAAAAACAGACGGAAAAAATGAAACATTTTCTGCCTTACATGACTGATGTTTGACTTTTAGCTTTCCTTAAAAAAAAAAAAAAAAAAAAAAAACATAACTTGAAAATATTTTAATTGGATTTTAATTAATGGGTCAACTGGAGAAAAGTATTCACTCCCCTGCTAGGTTTTCCTCCCCTTAATGCTTTGGATCATCAACATTTAAAAACCAGAACCACAAAATAACTGCATAAAGTCTTGTTTAAGTAATAGGTTGTGCAACAGATATTTTCATAGTTCTCACTATAACCTCAGAGAGCAAAGATTTCTATGTATTCTCTTATAACGGAGCCAGTATGTGTGTAGATTAGTTAATAAGTGCTTCAAGGAAATCTGGTCTTTCTTCAATGACTTAATTGGGTAATACAGAAGATGTCCTTATCTATTTCCTTATTTCTCTATTGTAACAGTAACTGATTTTGAGTAGATGTTCCCAAACGTTTTGGTTCTGAACAACATAATGGAACCGGGAAGAGAGCATGGCCCAAAATATATGTTGTAATACAAATATTTCAATATAATACATTAACCACAGATATAATAGTAATAAAAATAGCACCAAGTTAGCACCAGTTCTAAGCAATAATATATATTTATGTTTCATCATTATTATTATTATTATTGTTCAGTTTGATCCCCAGAAGATCTAAATACTTGTTGGAAACTTTGGGAACTGATTTTGTTGCCTGTCAGTTTTCAGGTACCCCAATGAAAAAGTCCAGGTAAATTTGCATAAAATCAGATTTCCAGCAGATCATTTGTAGTAAATTGAGTTGCAACTCGGGTGCAAAAGGCTCTAAAATTTCTCCAGAAAAACAGCTAATTTGAAAACATCTTCATGACAACAGTTTAATAGTCAAATATTTCCAGTTTCATGCTTTAAACTGACTGTAAAAAGTTTTAGAATAACATCCAAGCTTCCATCCAGAGTTAAGCTAAATGTTTTCCTACACTGCGAGGCTGTACTTTTGAGATGATTGCATATCCCACATCAGTAAACACACCATGAGAAAAGTTGGAGTCCTGCGCCTAATGAGGGGGATGATCTTCAGCTGTGGTCTGTGGAGGAATCAGTTCACCAAAACCAGCTGTGGAATATTGTTGAAGGAAAAACCTGGAGACCAGAAGCTACTTCCATGACAAACAAGAACAGGTGAGTTAACCTTAGGTTAGTCTCTCTTTCCTGTTAAAGTCATCCCCAGTAGCTTTGGTTTATCCAGTTTCTCACTTAAACACAGCTATGATCATTTAATGAAGGAAATGCATCACAGCCTCTGCTCGCTTCTAACCAGCTGGAACATCTCAACATGCTCAGATGCAGGCCCACCAAGTCGCAGGTCTGATCCTAGAAGGGTCCTGTTTGCAGATCGTTTCCTCCTTTTAGCTCAGTTTGACCATCACCAAGATAATGACTAAAACTTAACAGTTTTGTCTGCAGTGCAACAGGAAGTTCCCTCCTGAATGGTTCGTCAGACAGAGTCCAGTCATTGTCCGTTATGGTGAAGGTCCTCAGGATCTGTGTTCATACAGTCTGTCGGGTTTTAACTGGCTTCGTCTCTCCTAACGTACCACTTTACTGTAGCGATGTTAGGCGGATGTGTCGCTCAGTAATGCATCGAGCTCAGCAGGTCCGGTGACCGCCGCGAGGGAGGCCTCGTTACGTCACACACCGAGTCAAGCTTTGCGGGAAATTCAAATTATCTGGGCGTTTAAATTATTAAGTATTTAAATGGTATCAGACTGTGGGTTTTGAGAGGAGCAGATTGTTTGCTAGTGACGTCATTATTGAAGTAGATGGTTTAAATCTGAGACTGGGAAAGAATTTAGATTTAGGTATAGTTTAGGAAGTTATCTACACAATTTAAAATGGACAAACATAGATTAGACTCAAACACGCACATAAGTGTTGGCATCCACTGATTGATTTACAAATTTCCATCTGATATTTAGTGACACGTGACATCTAAACAGTTAGATTCTAAACCTTAAGTTAGTATAGTTTATTTATTTATTTATTTATTTATTTATTTATTTATATATAGAGAGACTAAGGTTGACTGTGTGTGAGTCAAGTGAGGAAGGGACGTGGAGGGAGAGCCAGTGCTGAAAAGAGCTCGATCAACTGCCTGGCAGCACTTTGACCTTTTAAGCCCCAAAAAGGTCAAGTGCCTGATGTGTGTTCAAGATCTGTCATTCAATAATAACACAGCACTGGGATGTAACCACGGCTGCTGCTTCCAGAGCAGGAATCAGACCAGGTAATCTGTCTTTTATTATTTTTTTAAAGGTTCAAACTTGGTCAAATATTGCGAAGTGTTTTTTATTATTATTTATCAAAGGCAGACAAGCCAAGCTGGATGAGGCACCGGTTGACTACATCATTCAAGATACCAAACCGTTTAATATAGTGTAAAGCAAAGCCTTTTAGACTTTATTGCGTCGTTTTGACGCCACATACACCTTGCCATCTTGCTGAAATATAAAAACTATGGTGGAGAGGAGATATGAAGGCTAGGGCTGAGCTGCAGGAAGCAGAATCAGTCTGACTACTGTGGACTTTTATGAATATGTATGCTTATCTTGGGGTGTCCTATCACTATGTTAAGAATGTTAAAAAGCTAGAAAGTGTGAACAGAAAGTTCACTGCTTGATTGCAAACAATGCATCCAACAGGATTTGCTGTGCTCAACTGCTAAATGTGCACCATGTACCATGTTTTGCTCACATTTTCAACCTAGTGGTGAAAAAGCTCAGGAATTAACTCCAGTAATAAGATGCAAAGTTTGTTGAAAAGTAACTCACTCCAAAACCAGTGGTAAAGAAAAAGAACTCGATGAGCTTCGAATGTTCCTCTATGTTCCAGAAGTGTAAACATAAAAACGTTGCCTCCTGTTGCTGAGTTCAGGGGCCTCGTCTAAAAACAGAAAACCTGCAGCGCAGTTTAAACCAAAATACATCAAAATGAACCTTGTGTGAAAATCTGCAGCAAAATTTTCTCACCTTATTTATTTATTCTACATTTTTAAGTCAACAGCAGCAAACGGAAACTGAAGGAGTTTCACACCTGATGTTTTTTTTTCCATGAGTTTAAGCTTTTATTTAAACCTGGTCAATGAAATTTAATTCCCTGTATTCTCTTAGAACACTGTTTTTAAAATGAAGTGTCTATATATAGATTTTTTTAAAGGGCACTAAACATCCCAAGCATTTCCTTTAGCTGCGTTTGATTTTCAGTGAACTGGGATGAATAAAGGAAATGTGTGCAGTTAAGTTTATATCCAGTTTTATACCTACAGCTTGTTTTTTTGGGGTTTTTTTTTCCACAAATTCCAAGATTTCACCATAACTCCAACTTTTACTATGAAAGCTTTGCATCATTTTATACCTGAGCAAAAAGGAATCGTTCAGTGTTTTAATAAACCTCCTTCTGTCCAAGGAGCCACTGCTGTGGTATGATCCCGTTCTTGGTGGGAGTATTTTTGGTTAAACTGGTGTTTTCTTAACGATTTTTGATGTAGAGAAGCACAAACTATCACCCTTCAGTCTGACGGGTGGAAAACATTGATGATGGCTACCATCCCAGCAGATTCCCCCCAAGCTTGATGCGTATGTTGCTCCAAAATTACAAAACACCCCAGAGCCACATCGCCGCCTCTCCAACCTCGGTTAGCAGGTTAAAGGTTAAAGTTCATAACAGGAAAATCAGGGAAAAGATGAATATATTTTTATTTTTTGGGAGGTTTGAAGCAGAATGACTTTATTCACTAATAAGAACAAAGGAGGATGGTTTAGGTTTACAAAGCTTTGTCTGAATGAATCACAGTCCTTATGAACAAATAACAAACACCGCATAACAGCCATGAAGCATGATGGTGGATGTTGATGATTTGGGCTTTACCACAATAGATCATGATCTCAGCTGTATATCAAATTATAATACAGTGAAATGCAATTAAATATGTCCATCAGCTAAAGCTTCTGGGTCATTAGCAGGAAAATGATCCAAATGTGCAACAAAAGCTGAGAGAGGAATATCAACAGGTCTCATGGCTCAATCAAAGTCCACCTGAAATCTGTGCAGATTTAAAATGCAAACCGGACCTGCTGCCGCAGTCAATTATCTATGACAAACGTCTCTAATGTAATCAAAATATGCTCAGCTCACACAATGAAAGCATTTCTGCTTTTAGTCTTATTGTTTGATCATTAGGCGAGCAGTTACAGCAGCAGCAGCCTGAGAGCAATCAACCTCCCAGCAGGAGCTCCACATTATGAGACGCTACGACTCCCGTAATCAGTTCTGCAAACAACAACACATGCAAATATCACTTTTAGGCTCCAATATCTGTTTAAATTGTGTGAGAATTTTACATGTTTGCTAGTCTTTGTTTGCTTGGATCTCATCCTGCAGCTTCACACAAATCGAGAGGGAAAAACTTCAAATAATTCATCCAAGACTTCTTTTCTGGTTTCAATAATTAAGAGGTAAAAAGTTGGATGTGATTCTATGATGCTGCTGAGGACCGACTGCTGCTGAACTCTCCCACAGGTGAGCAGAGATGCAGCCGTCTGACAACTTGACTGCCAGGTGGCCCACTTTCTCCAGATATCTCCTCAGCAAACTGCTGCAGGAGTTTTTAATGACGAGATGAAGGGGGGAGTCAGACTGGATCAGAACCTAAAGCCTCCAGAGCTCTGAACGCTGCATGTGTCCGACAGCTTCCCAAACTTCCTCCAACATGATGAACGACTCCGCCGCTTTCCCACAGCATCCTGGGAAATTACTCCATGGAGTCTGTGGATCAGTTTTACTCACTCTGTGAGGACAAAAACCAATTCCACTAATATAAATCTACTCTCTTCGCTATTTGTAACCTGGTTATAGGGTAATTCTAGTGTTTCTCCTGCTTCTGGTGACGGATTGTTGAAATGAATGAAAGTCAGAATATTGTTGAGAAATTTTGCAGAAATATGACTCTGTGTGTTGGGCGGGGGGGTGCTGAGATTAATGGCAGTGGAGAGGGCAGTGGCAGCAAGAGAAATGAGGTAAACGGATGATAGAGAGGGAGACAGGAGCAGAAACAGAGGAGTATTTCTCTGTTCTTATAGATGGAGATAACAACAGGAGTCGATGTGTCATTTTCCTCCGGGAGAAAATAGAGAAGCTGAAGGAAGGAGGATGGAAAAACTGTCTCAGTTTAAGGCTGAGGAAGAAGTAATACTATGTAGTAGGTAAAAAGTTCCCAGACATTTAAAAGATGGGTTTCAAGGCAGCCTGAACTTTGACTAGGCCATTCAGACATCTTGCCCTTTATCTGTTGTTGATCCGTTGTCCTGTTTGGTCTTATTGTCCTGTTGGAAACTCAGTTTAAAAAATCATGGTTAACTGCAGGCGGGTTTATGGTCAAAGCCCAAATCATCAGCCCTCCACCACTGTGCTTGACAGCCTGTTGAAATACTTGAAGCGAAACATTACAGCCACATGTCTGCATATGTCGCCTGGAGTCTGTTTTTTTTTGTACACTTTAAGACCATTTCCCAGATAGACTGGAAGATGTCTTTAATTAATCGTCTCCAACTGAAGTCCAGGAGAAGTACTATGCTCCAATTTTAGATGCAGCTCTGACACACCTGAGTTAAATGAATAGTTCATCACACGCTTGAGGTTATTCCATCCTTTGATTCAGCTGCATTGAAGCAGCTAAAGGTTTTTGGGCATTGGCTCTTGAGACTGTTTAATGTTCCCACATTAGAATGACATTATAATGCACTGTTCGTTCTCGGAGGTCACGTCTTTCTCACTTGGCTTTCTTTGCTCTTTAGAAAATGTTTGCTTTTTTTGGCAGATTTAAACTGATGATGATCAGTTAGTTAATGTAACAGATGTTTTTGTTCCTCCCATTAAATCTATCTGCTGACAACACCGTTGGTTCTTCATAACCCGCGATGATTTGGCTTAAAGTGAAGCTTTATTAAATGGTCATAAATCGTTATAAAAAAGCTCAATGTCCTCCTCACAGCAGAAATTCAATGATGGTGATCCTATTTTAAATAACTGGGAGTAATTCAACATCTAGCCAAGCATGCATGCCAACACTTAACAAATTTATTTAATTGTTCTTTATGATCTACATGTAAACACAGTAAAAAAAAAAGGGCATTTTGCTTTGTTTTGACGTTTTATTTACATATTTCAAGCTTCTTTTGCTCAGTTTGTAAAGCCAGAATCGCAGATGGTTACTTTTGTTCCTCCTTTTCTTCTTCTGCTTTAGAATTACCACCTGCTTTCATGGGAGCTAAATGTTTTACTCAAAATGTGTTGCTAATAGCCCTGATCTTTGAGAATTGTACGTTCTTTTAAACTTTTATAAATACGGGCAACGGCTCTGCTTGATAGATGCGTAACACGTCCATTAAATATGAGTAAACTGCCTCAGAGCAAAGAGCAACAATTATCTTTGTGAAGTAATTTCAGGGGGAAATGTCTCTCGGTAAGGGCTCAGCTAATTAGATGGGTACTTAGAATGATTGCCTCCTATATTTTTGATGCAAAGTGGAAGCCAAGCTTTAGACGGAGCCAAAGTTTCACATTGACTCTGAAGAAAGAAAAATGTGGCATAAATACATGAAGGTAAAAGGTATTTACAGCTCTAGCCATCCAAGCTGTGTTCTGCTCCCAGTTTGTGTCTGGAAGCGATCTCCAAATACGACTTGAGAAGAAACGGCAAATCCTCCAGTTTTAGTTTATGAACCTATTTATGTGTTTGTGTCTAATAAGTAGAAAGTTGGGGTAAAATGTTTTTTTTTTTTTTTTAAGGCCTTAAAAACGGCTACCTATGAATGCCTTTAAACATATGGTGACCTGTGATTCATTAGTTATGAAAAACAGCCCGTGGTAAAACCTGTAATTGAAATGATTCAATTCTGGTAGCATTAAGATTAATTCATTTTCCTTCCTGCTCCTTTCCGGCATTTTCAGCCCGAGCAACTGTTATTAAAAATGAACTGCTTCATATTTACCCTCTAGGATCCAGGGAATAATAAACGGTCTTTGTTTAACTTTGGTTTTAAATTTGGAGTTTTACCCAATTTTAAAAAAAAAACACTATTGCTTTATCTGGTATAATTTCATTAGCACAGACTCAACTGTATGAATTTTTTTATTTAGACAAGCCATAACTGGATATTAAGACTTTAGCAACACAAAACGTGTAAAATCTGAGTTTTGAAAAGTTTTTCATACGTTGTGTAAGTTTGAATGTTGTCTAAAGAAGATTCTGGTTTCTTTTTTTTGCAGACTAAAGCTGCAGCTGGTTTTCAGGAGACGCTCCAACAGATACAGGTGCTGGTCATAAAATTAGAATATTTTGAAAAAGTAGATTTCAGTAATTGCATTCAAAAGGTGTAACTTGTACATTATATTTATTCATT
>JAUZNJ010037356.1:0-11485 GCA_034780135.1 Jordanella pulchra | reverse complement strand
TTACTTTGGACCTCAAATTGAAAGATACTGCTGATTTAAGTTTTGAACATTTCCATTTATTTCTGAAGATATTCACTGAGCTATACAAAACATGAAGGGGTGCCAATAATGCTGAGCAGGACTGCATGTCCTTCACAGATAGTTGATTTCTATCTTTGCATCCAGAGGGAAACTTTTACCTTTAAACTTAGCCAAGTAACCTGTAGATACTGTTTGACTCTAATGTTCCTGTAATAATAATAATAATATCAGTGACTCTAAGGTATAGTTAACCATACATTGGTACAGAAATATGTTCGTCTTTCTTTTGTGTTTGTTGCTATTGAAGATAATTTAATTTAGCAAAACTTGTTGATTTTGGCTGTTCTCCCACCCCTTTGTTCAGCCAAAAACGTTCCCACATCACAGTCTGGTATCACTGGGTGGTCTAAAGAATCTTAATTATGACATCAGGAATCTACTGGTGTGAGCCTGAAGCAATGCTCCTCATGCTCCGACTACAACCTTGTCCTGCTAGTAGTTTACCCTGAGTGTGGTGCAATCAGTGTGACACTAATAATCAGTGATAAAGAAGTACAGTGAGGATCAGAACGAATTGTTTAAACCCTTTAAAAAATTAGATTTTATCTGTTTCCTATGATTCTTGGTGCTTCTTGTCTTTGATTTTTTACAAGCTCTTCCATTTTGACTACTTTTTTTGAACTCTCTGGTCTTTATTTTTGCTGTATTTACTGTAAGTTAAGATCTTTTTAGAACCTGGTGAATAAAAAACAATGATGGAATAATAATAAATAGACACAGAAGTGTCGAGCTCCTTGTTTATTCTAATTTTTTGCAGTATGCTTGATGTGAATTTAAATGATCAATACTTTACAAGGAGTTACTTACCCTCTTGACGAGGACAACAGAGAAGTTAGCCCCATTTGTCTCGACCTCTCTACACAGTAAATAAAATCCAATGAATTTTGACTAAATATAACTTCCTTTAAAACCTTTCAAATTAATAGAAAGAGAATTGGTGTAGTATAGAGCAGCACCATGCTAATGCCTCCTTTTCTCTTTCCCCGAACAAAATGCAGAAGTTTTGGTGATTCACTTCAGGTCACTGGCTTTGCAGGCATTGTCTTCAGTGTTACACACTTTGCTTGTTCAGATCAGAAGTTTTTTTTAGCAGGACCACTAATGCCTACCTTCATTTTTTATAAGACTAATGGACTCTTCCCTTGTCAATCTTACCCTCTGTGATCCCTGTCTTATTTATAGACATGTGTTGTTTGTACTAATGCCTATTGTCTTCTCTAGAAAAGCACGCAAACAGTAGAATGTAAATCCCAGGTAAAGGCCAAACTACCGACCCTTTCCCTCCTTGGGGCACACAATGTTTCAGCTGTTTTGGACAGAAAACAATCACAAGTGACCCAAAATGTAAGAGGTCATGCTTTCCATCATAGTTGGCCATAAAGAAACATTCGTGACCTGTAGACTGACCCCAGTGGGCTTTTAGAATAGTTGACAGGTGGGCTGGGTGCAGTATTTTTTTATTCGTAAAATGCTATTTATTAAAATACTGTAGCCACTACTACTCATTATTGTCAACTAGCTTCATGTTGAGACAGTATAAATAGTCTCTATGTGTCACGGTTTGCAGTCATGCAGTATCCTTAGTGCTTAAACTTTATCTGTTTCTTTTTCAGTTCTGCCCTCAATCCCTCTATGTGACTAACAGCTGGTGGCTTTACGTTACTCCAGGTGGAACTTGTTGTGGATTAGACCTTGCTCTTCTGCTGGACAGCTAACTGTTTTTGATTAGTACTTTTTGCCTTAGTAACATTTATTTGTCGCTGTTAGATATGTGACAAGGTGCTCCAGATGATTGTGCACAAGGTGATGGTATGTGTTTACTCATGTGCACGTCAGATAGAAGGAGGGTTTTTGTCATTGGAAGAAACACAAATGGAGGCATTTTTTACAGTTTATCTCGTTTAATTTAATCCTCGGGATACCATGTATACTTATCTATTTTGAGAAACAGTGCTGAAGAACTTATGTATTTTATATTAAGTTTATATTTTCACTCACATTAATTCACATAATAAATTTTATTTGAGTAATTCTAACTGACAAGAGAACAGTAAACTAAGTTCAGACATGCAGGAAAGGTATAAAATATCTCATTTCCTCTGTATGTTCAAATAGAAAAAACAAACAGTCAACATATTGTAAAACATATTTTTCATCCCTCAGCTCTAGCTTTGTTTTTCAATGTCATTTAAAAATTATATTCAAAGTCATCTGTTTCTACTTCCACATGTCTTTCTTATGAGGATTTAAAATATGTTTCTGTAAAGAATTAGTTTTTTCTACCATTTGCTGTCTTCTTAGGCCCAGTCTTTGGGTTCCTGTAAAGTAACTATTAATTCAGTCTTGAATCCTCATCATGTATTCTGTCTGCTTGCATGCCTTCGCTTAACTGCCCTTGATCTTTTGACCCGGCCAGTTTTTAGTTGAGTGGCTATAAACAAGACATTCTTCACCAGAATATGATATAAGTCAAAATAACACTGTTAAGGGTCATTTCTATGGACAGCTTTTCAAGCCGCTTGTGTTTAGAAAAAAGGGCAAAGGTTTAAAATCATTGGTGTAGGAGCAACGCATTGTGACTGTTTTCTTAAAGTCGTTATTGCAGCAGTATTACCTTGCAGGTATATATGCAGAGTGCACATCAACAGAAAAAGCCCTTAAATGTTATTATACCAGAGGAAACATAGTGCTGGTTTTGGAGCTGCTGTGTTTAGAAAACAAAAGTTTAAGTGTCTAAATGTCATGAAAAGTGACAATGTGTAGAAAATGTAACGCACTACAAACACTCAGCATTGGTTTGTTAAAGAGAACCCATGCATGAGGAAGAGACAATGCAAACTCCATGCAGGCCCACACCTACACCCACCCCCACACACACATAACCCACACACACACACAAGTATCTTTGTTCCTTTGTTTCATTTCAGCTATATTAGAGTCAGGCATTTGACCATCAGTTGAATCACCAGCAGCACCAACAATCAACCCTCCTTCTCTTAATTATATCTTCTTAATTTGCTCTGTCTTATCAGGTTACTTTTTGTTTGATTGTGAATAAACACTATCTTTATAAAATAATTTCATACACAGCTGCCCTATTTAAGGTGCTTCAAGTTCAAAAGAAAATGGGAAAACAATTTGAATTCTATTACCGACAAACAGTTGTGACAAAACACAACCAAAGGAAAAAAAATTCTCAGATATGCAATCTAAAAAAAGAAAGCCATCTGTAAAACCAAACTTTATTTTACATTATTAAAAGGAGCTGAGTTTTATACAGACTTGGAATTCAATGCAAATACTACTAAACCGCTAAAGAGGATAGAAAAAAAGATGCTTTGTTGTTGGTATTTTATGTCTTACAGGCTGTTTATCAACTAAAATGATCATTTTCTTCCAATGGTCCATTAGACGAAACTGCTTTTATCAGAAGTATTGTAGTACTCTGCTTAAAAAGCATAGTTAACCAATGGAACTGACACGTCCCACAGTAGGAGTGGTGTGTTCAGGGTGGTGTGTTCATTTTCCACAACAAATTGCATTTTGAATGTAGGCCAAAGAGTTCAATTTTTTTGATCAATGCACTCCTTCCTGGCCTGTTAGATTAGTTGCACAGTTTTATTGGTCTGCAACTGTGCCATATTCTGTCCATTGGCAGATAGTTGATTGATTGCTGTTACGTGATTAAATTAGACTTTTGCTTTAACAATTTTATCCTACTTTAAATGTCACAACTACGACTCTCAAATTTTGTGTTGAGCTCTATTTCTAGCAAGGTGAGACAGTGTTGACAATTTACTGTTGTAGCTAAATCACATTATGTTACAGATTTTTTTTAAGGTCATCAGATTTTAGGAAAAACTTAATGCTGCTGTGGTATTCAGCTAGCAGAAAAGTCCACATTGAGTTCAGAAAACAAAATGTGTGAGTTTGTCTTCATGTTTTCATCATCTGCATGTTATTTACCCGAACAAACAATGACTTAGTTTCACCTAATGATATTTAACAGGTAAGACACAAAGTAACTATAGAAACAGTAGCATTAATAGCAGCCGCTACAGAATACGGTTCGTTGGGATATCAAACCTGGCATGGGGCCACTTTGCATACACCCCTAACTCACAGTGTAAGCCATTTTAACTGGATGTGGTTTTTTTTTAGAACTGTCCTCACTGCTATACTAAATGTTGAAACCAGACACATTCAAATGCCTGCAGCATCTGAGGACATTCCAACAGTGGATTTCCTGTAACATGCCCTAAATCATATCTTCTTTCTTGCATCTGGGTGAAGTAATGACAGGGTTCCACCCAAGGTGAAGGACATACTAATTCACTCTGGCACGGTATTGTTTTGATGAAGAGATAGCTGCAGTCAGAGGTGAGTGATGGAGCTGTCCAAAGGGAATGAGAGGAGGCCGGGCCCTCTGTCACAGCAGGACAGACAGATGGAGCATCAGGGGAAACATGCCTGAGATCATAAGAGACTCTACAGGACATAATGAGAGACTTTGCTGATGTGGTGGGAAACTCCCAGGAAGACATCATTTAATGGATGTTAAGAAACAGCTCCTGATGAGTGACTGATTTTCCTTTTAGCTGTGATGTCTCTGTTTGTCGTATCCGGCTCCCGTTTCTGACAGAAACATGCAAACAGGTTCTGTTTTGTGCACGATTCGTGTAAATGACATCTTTACGAGACTCTATTGCAGACAGATGGCTCACTGCTGCTTATCCATCAGTGATGAAGCAAAGGAGGATTGAGTTTCCAGATTGTCCCAGTGTGTTTTGCTTGCTATCTGCAACACCGTCTTTATGAGTCACCTTGGGAAACCCTCTGAACTCAAATCCCTCATTTTACTGTATGGACATGTCTTTGTTTTCTGTTCTCACCAAAGGGGGAAATTTTCAAGGTCTAAGGTGGAAAAAAAAGATAACTTTGAACGGAAACCTTTCAGCACATTCAAAGTGAGCTGTGAAGGAGTACAAGAGGTGTTTCGTGCCCAGAAACGATTAGAGAGTGGCCATGAATGTGGGTTTTCTTTGAAGCTTATCTTAAATATACTTGGGCCATTTTTATATAGAGGTCAAGCTATTATCAAGATTTCCTCCCAGTCGGTTCAGAGTCCCATGGAGAAGCTTAACTTCCTCCCAGATTATTTCCATCTTGCTGGTCTCCTCTAAATATGAAATCCATCGTAAATTGGGGGAGAAGATACGGTGGCACTTGAGAGTTTAGCGAATAACAGACATAAATACAGACTGATTTGATCCCAGTGAATAACGCACACCTTGATGATACTTCAAAAGTCTGAGATTTATAGAATGGGGTCAGGAACAAGACTCACCAGGAACCACTACAGAGCTTAAACCATATTCTCAGGGCTTCTTGGGTTTTTTTCGCTGCAAATGCAAAAGACTGGAAAGGTCATCCTTGAAATGTGTTTTGAGATATTATATGGCTGGATTATTTCCTGTCAGCTTGAATTGGAATTCACATTACTCTGTTGTTAAGTGGATCTGAAAAAAAAATAATGCTTGCAGAAATGATAACTCACCTAAATGGCTTAGGTAGGTCACCATATCATTTATTACGAATTAGAAGTTCTTTTAGCATTTATTTGCATATCTTTCTGCCTAGTTAGCTTGATCCTTTCTGACAGCAATATATTTACTTAACTGTTGCAGATGTCAAAGCCAGAATTGGACTTCAGGTCGTTACATCATGTGCTATCCACAATTTGAGTCTTGACAGCAGGGTTGTTCAAAGTGGGGTGATCTCAAAAAAAAACAATCTAGGATGCTTTGAGGGTTAATGTGGGACAGATGCAGCTTTTTCAAATGTTGTTTTTATAAAGTGTTGTTTTACATCAAACTCCTCATGTATAAAATTTAAAATTTCTGCAAACTTCATTCAAAGCTTTCGGAGAATCACCTGCCACAGGCTTTATCTAGTACAGGTATACATTGTACCACTGTTTTTTTGTGGCTGCATTTTCTCTTCTTCAAAAATAGTTCATTACATTTTGTATTAAAACCCTTTACCTGTTCTGTTTAATGAGCACTCTGCAAAGGTTTCTCATGTAGAAGGGGACTGGTGCAGCATTGTTATCATTGCATTTAGAAAAAGTGAATCTGTTTTTGTTTTTTTTTTGTTTGCTTTTTTTTTAGGCCTTGCAGTGGGACACCTTCATTACATTAAATAGAAAAATTAATTTGTTACAAAAAAAAATAATTGTGATTAATTCAGAGTGCCATTTCAATGGACAAGTTTGTTTTTTTTTTTATTTGGGCCCATGAATGACCCAGGCAGTGGCTGGCTGTAATGGACCTAAAACTGTTTACCACCATTCCAACACTAGAAGATGGAGAAGATGAAATGATTGTAAAATATTACTTCAAAAAGAATGAAGTATGTAGTAAAGAATGCAGTTTATTCATATAGCACCAATTAACAACACATGCTATCTCAAGGCACTTTACAAAGATAATTCTATTAGATCAAACAGTCAGATTGTTTCAAAGTTTTCTATCTAAGGAAAACCAACTGCCTGCATCAACTCATTGACTCAACAGCAATCCCTCATACCCAGCATGCATGTAACAACAGTGGAGAGGAAAACTCCCTTTGAACATTTTTTTTCCTAACTTGACCCAGTCAAATACAGGGTGTCATTTCGATTCACTGGACTGTGGAGAAATAAGTGAAAAATGCGGCATAGTTCCACACAAATTGGGAGAGGATAATGATGAAGGAGACATCTTCAATCACCAGTTGATAGACAGTATGGACAGCTTGTGTTCATCTTTAGATCTTTTTTTCTTACAAATCCCATAAAACAATTACATTTCTTCGCTAGTAAGTCATTTTACTTTATGTAACTCTACATTTAAAATTTTCAAATATCTATCAGCCATCTTGGTCGGCGGCAGAATGTTTACAATTGTATTAGTTTGCAGTGAATATGAAGATCAGTTTATCTAATATTTATGACCTAAATAGCAGGATTTATATTTTCACTTCTATAGTTGATTTACTCAGAAAAGCTGACACACTTATAAAGTTGAATAAAAGCACCAAATTTGTTTGGTTACATTTCCTTCAGGTTACCAAATTATGTTAAAGAAAAATAGGAGAACCAACATTATATCTGAGCATGAAAATGTAACCTATTGAAGAGGCAGTTTTTTTCAATTTTGATCTTGTAGTAAACATCTTGAGTCCACAAACCATTTCTTGTTAGACCTAACTTGAAATGATTTCCAATTGTTTCTTTAAATTTTAAAATGAGAATTTTGTAGTATTATATTAGAAAAAGTGAGAATAGTTCAAATGCTAAAAGCTTGTCGGGACAACTCACACTTTCTGCTTTTAAGACTGATTGCTGACCATTTTAAGTTTAAGTGTCAGCCTACACAGCCGCACTGTCTCATTTTGTGCAAGAGTAACAACCTCTCCAGGGCCTTCATCCCCCCTGTGTCAGTTGGTATGTGCATGATCCATCAGGACTCTGAGCAGCATGCAGTCCTTGTCAAGCCAAGCTTGGTCTCTTTAGGTCTGAGTCTTCTCATAAAAACAATTAACATTTACTGTGATCATGGCAGGGATAGAACTTTGAGCTGATAGATGCATAGTTTTTTTTCCATTTTTGATATATTCATTTAAAGTGGAGAGGAAATATGTAAAAAATGGGGTAAAGTTCAATTCAGTGTCTTGAAGAGCCACTTTTTCATCAACAGGCCCTTCTTTGAGATAGGAAAGCAGTGTTCAAAATTGATCCACAATATGTGTTTTTGAACAATCATTAAGTGATTCAGATATAGCAAAATATTGCAAAACTACTTTTCTGCACTTTCTCATGAGCTGCTATACTTTTTTGAAATAACAAAGTCACATTATTTTAATTTAACAGATTAGAAGAATCAGTAGAGAAATTTGCTCAAAAAAACTTGAATCTTATCTGGTTAAAGAAAAAAAATGTTAGAATACAGACTAAAATATTAAAGAATATGGTACTGAATAAAGAGCAAGTATGAAATCATTTGTTGTTGTTAAGAGGTTCAACACTCCAAAGTGAACAACCCTCCATGCAAGTCCGACCATGAGAAGCAGAGAAAAGGAAGAGAGAGAGGTAATACCACTTAACAAGCGGAAGTCAGCCTAAAAGTATTAGTTTTTTTAAATAATTGCTGAAATTTTGTAAATCAAAGGGATTTTAAAAAAACAAGGACTTCAGAAACGATTCTGTCACGATTCTGCACTGATGGTCTGATTGCTCCCGCCTGCCGTCTCTGGATCGCTCATCAGCTGCACCTGTTCATCTCCCTATATTAACGTACTCCAGATCTTGGACCAGTGCCAGATTATCGTTCGAGCCTTTTGGTGAGACAGTATCTAGAGTTATTTTGCCTGCCTGCCTGCCTGCCTGCCTGCATGCTGAACCTGTTTATTTGCTGAGACCATGATTTCTGGCTAGCCCCTATCGGACTTTGGTTGCCTGTCATCTGACCCCTTTTGTGCCTCTGACCTGCCTTTTCGGATTCTGATTTGGATTGCTCCAGCCTTCTGATCCTTTGGTTCCGACCTCTGCCTTCGCTTCGACTCTGACATTGGATCTCGGGCTGGATACAGCTGTCTCTCTGACTTCCCGGCTCTGACCCCCGTTCTGCTTACCCGACTGCGAATAAGTCTGCTCCATATAAGATCTGCTGGTTCGCCTACCTGATCAGCCAAGGACGTAGTCCGCCTCCCTGCGCTCAGATCGCTGGCGTGTTGGCCGGCCCGCCGAGCCTCATAGCCGGTTCTCCGTGTACAAGAAGGTCAGTACCATCACCCTCCAGTCTTCTGTTCCGCCCATCATCCTGTACCGTTCAGTAACGCTCATATTTCCCCTCAGAAAATCCTGCCGTTGCTGGTCCTTCCCGTCATCTACCCGGAAGACTGGTTTTCAATAAACTGTCAAACGCACCTCGCTGTCTGGTATTTTTCTCTGGGTCCGCTAAATTCTCAAGTCTGTTACAATAGAAGGATAAAATATGTGAGCAAAACTGATGAAATGATTAAATAAGTGTTCTTAGGTTGTTGATACCTACAACAATTTCATCAATTGTGAAAAAAACGAGATTTTATGAACACTTATGCCGACTTTCATGTTTCTACAAAAAATATGTGGCCATGATGGCAATGTAAAAAAGGCTTTTGCTTTGAAAGATTTCAGTCTTAAACACAGTTTAATGCAGCCGAACAAAGCCAGCAGCACGGCCAAACCATAGATAATATTGATAAAAATCCTTCATTGTAAGTGCTAGAGAGCTTTGAAGACGATCTGTACCAAGTCTCATATCTGTACATCAAATAGTTTAGGAGAGGCAGTAGGACCTTAAAGCTCATCATTGTTTGTAAATACTGGCACAGAGCTGTAGCCGGTGCTGCACTTAGTGTCTCCCCTGCTATAGAAAATTGAGAACTTTGGACTAAAAATTACTAATAACTCTGGCATAGTAATGTGGCAAGGTGCACACTACAGAGGGCACCGGGCAGGATTTGATTCCAAGACTCCCGGGTGAAAGGCACACACGCTGACCAGTCAGCCAAAGGGATATCCCCCCCCTTGGCCAAGTAGCCAAGGCGCATGATCAGTTGGAGGCATAGTGACAGGACCCCACACTGTCACATCTCTCCCCCTCTTTTCCAAAGCACGTCCTCGTGCTCCACGCAGTCTGCCACAATTAATTTCTGAATCCATGGCATAGCTCATGGATCCTGCCAACAATGCCAAATGTGGCAAGGTGCATACTACAGAGGGCCCCAGGCGGGATTTGATCCCAAGACTCGTCAACCAGTCAGCCAAAGGGATATCCCCTTGGCCAAGTAGCCAAGGCGCATGATCAGTTGGATGCATAGTGACAGGACCCCACACTGTCATAGTAAGTTTTATGAATGTCATTCTTGCACCATTTAATTTAGGACGGATAGGGGAACGATAAGTTATGACTTAACTGTTCAAAATATTTTTAGAATGACAAAGCACTCTGTGAAATAAGTAACACCTGCAAAATGTGAAAAAAGAGCTAAACTTTGTGCTGAACTGTGTTTAATAAATCGAAACATATTATAGATAAAGAAATAATTCTTAGACCGTAGCAATCAGCAGGCTTTGATAAACAAATATGCCTCCTCTTATGTTTCTATAAAAATGTATGTGGCATTGGTGATGATGTATGTTATGATATTTTAATATATTTATCACCCACCCCGGTAGGAATGGTAAATATGTTATATACTCATATATTATTTGGACTGTCATATATTGTTTATGCATTAAACTCTAATGGCTGTGTATTAGAACAACAAATGAAAGTGTACCATATAGCCATAATAATATTGGAAATTTAGGAAGAATGTCCATGTTTCATCTTAAGAATTTCTACTAGGGCAGAAGGTGTTGATTGCCTCAGCGCTGCTTTGCACCCCAACTGTGTGAGTGCATAAAAGACCAGAGTACACTGAACCTCTTTCTCTTTCTGTTAAGCTACCCTGGGAGACTCAACTGGGAAGGCGCACCAACCAACATTGAAAGTCAGGCCAAAGAACCAGATCTCCTGAAGGAGGTTAAGTCATAATGGTTGACACTTCAAAACTGAACTGCTGCAAAACAGAAGAGTTGCAACATTCCTCTTTAAGTTTCAGGAACTCCTAGATGTCAGACCTCTCTGTAGGAACCCTAGACATGTCTGGGTAAGTCTCTTCAGAAGAACTCTTGGCAGGAGACAGAGAAGAATTAGCCACAGTCAAACAAGAGGTAGAACAGGCTGGAGACCATTCAGTTATCTCCAGTTTCTGCCAGTCAATCTTAGGGTTGTGCTTTCTGAGCCAGGAAGCCCCTAAAACGACTGGGAACTCAGTGGAATGGAGTGGAATGAAAGGTCAAAACTTCATTATGATTACCCCCAATAGATAACCCCAGTTCTTCCAAAATAAGACTTGCCTTAGTAGGGGGTCGACCATCCAGAGCCAAAATGTTGTGAGGAGCAGGAGCAGTGAGAAGTTTAATGTTCATTTCCCGAGCAAATCTCTCATCGATGAATTCTGTGTCAGCTCCTGAATGGATGAACAACTTTATCGGGTGAGAACCAGAACTGGAAGAGAGACATGCAGAAAAAGTTATTCTTGGAGGGGAGGGTCTCCAAGTTCGGCTCGGTAGAGTTCACCCTACCTCTACTGAGCCAGATCTTTTATAATATCAGTATAATATATCAGTATAATAATATCAGTAAAAAATGTAGTTACCACCCCAACCGGGGTGGATAATATATAGTTAGGGCCAGAAATATTTGGACGGTGACACAAGTTTTGTTATTTTAGCTGTTTACAAAAACATGTTCAGAAATACAATTATATATAT
>JAUZNJ010037354.1:0-11486 GCA_034780135.1 Jordanella pulchra | reverse complement strand
TCAATGATTCGATGCAATCAGCTGGTTTTCCTTAGATAGAAAACTTTTAACTAATCTGTCTGTGTGATTTGAATGAAATGTATTTGTGAAGAACCTTGAGATGACATGTGTTGTGATTTGGCACTATATAAATAAACTGAATTGAAACTGAATTGAAAGATTTCCATTCGTAAAGCTGCCAACAGTTGCTTGTCTGTCCTGCCTTTTAACTTGACCTAATGTGTAAGATTATATCTTGAATTACTGGCAATGCCATCCTTCTCTTCACACACTTAGGTTTCACTAGTCTTACATCAAACAAAACTTTCACGTTTTCCTTCTTCAAGTAAAATTAAAGGTCAGTTCCTAAATGTTACCCTAATTCCCATGTTTCTAAGAAATTCCATCAAGGTCTGTAAGTTCATTTAATTTTAAGGTAATTTAGGTCAATTTGCATATAGTTCAGATAGCTGTAGTGATCGGATCAGAATTCTATCTCAGGTAGATGTAGGTCTTTGTGAAAAAAATAAAGGGTTTTGACTGATGGCTTTCTGTTAAACAAAGATGTTCGCAACAATATGTTTAAAATAGTTTGGTGCCAAGATTATGTTTTACTTCAAAAATCAGATCTTCTTAAAAAATACAAAAATACAAAAACGAAGATCATGAGCTAAAGGTCGCATAAAAGAGATATTTATGTTTTTAATTGCCAGCCCCAATCATTTAGATTAGGCTAAATATGCAAAAAAAATATCGATTAAAAAACGTTACATATAGACCGAATCACATGATTGCTTTATTTAACATGAAAGCGGAAGTGACTTGGATGAGGAAGTTCCATCTGCGGTGTGAATGGCTGAGAGGAGCAGCGCGGCTGCTCATTGGTTAACTTGAACCCTTACGTCATTGTTACCGGCGAGTCGTAGTGTTTACATCTAATAGAGCCTGATGAATGTGAGCAGAACTGGAAGCAGAAAGGTACGGAGGTGTCACATTCTCTCCTCAGTGAGGAGGACCTGTAAGGAATGTCAAGAGAAGAAGAAACTATCGCCTATATCTGGTTTCAACAAAAGCAGCTTGTGTTTTTTCCTCTTTAATCGGATAAGGTGTTTCGCTTTTGCCTTGTAAGTGTTTCGCTGGTTAACTATGCTTAAACTGGTGGACATGTAAACTATATATCTGGAGTGGAAATCCCTCCTTTTTCCGCTGCTCTGGAGTTTCAGTTTGTATTCCCTCTTGGGAAGCTCCTCCTTGTTTTAGGGCTCTTTGTCGACTGTCAGCTGATTGAAAGAGGAAAGAATATCAAACACCGATGGATTACTCCTTCAGCAACAAATGATTGTTAGAGAACATCGTTGGTGAAAAAAGAAAAAGGGAACCGAAACGGCGGATGTTTCTTGACATTAAGCTGGACCAGGCTAAATTACTAGGATGATCTGAAGCCGCTTCAGCCGCTCGGTTTGAGTGAAGCGCGTGTTTGACAGTCGCGTGCCAAGCATGTCGGACCCGGACAGGTCTCTGCCCGCAGTCAGGAGGCTCAGCTATGCTGTGGGACACTTCCTAAATGACCTGTGCGCTTCTATGTGGTTCACATATCTGCTGGTTTTCTACCACTCAGTGCTGGGATTCCACAACACGAATGCAGGTGAGTCACACTTTCCTCGTCCTCAACTGTCGCCTCATTTTTCCAGTGACACCAGATCTCCACCAACTAGAAGCAGAGCAGCAGCCGAACTGCTGAACTTCACATCCATTCATCAGCCTGTTTGGATGTGAAATTAAACCTAAACTGGATTATTCTACTGTCTGTGATCCGTTGCGCTTATGCTCTAACTGTAAAAGTGAATTAAATTTGATTTAACTATATATTTCTTTAACAGTGGCTTTTAAAGTGGGGGCCGGGGGACCTCTGAGGAGAGGAAAATGGAATATAGAATATATATTTATATGTGTATATATTTATTAGTAGTTTTTTCCCTACAAAATGAGATGGATTAGTTTCTTTCCCACAAATTTTCACAATAAAAATGACAAATGACATGCATTACTCTCAAAAGCTGGCTTTCATTTCAGTGCTCAGCTTTGGGAAGGGATTTATTTAAATGCAATGGATGCAACTTATTGTATTGAAGTGAAGAGAATGTGATGTAAGAGTCAGCCTGAAAAACTGAAATTTGAAGGAAAAAAAAAAAAGAACGAAAATATGAACTATAACGTTTACAAAAGGCCAATTTCAAACTAAAAGAATATGAAATTTTAAGATATGTAAAAATGAAATATTTTAGAAATAATAAAAATTTTTTTTTAAAGATTTCTGCATTAGAATGCATTCGATTGTCAGAAACAAAACAGTTTAAGCAAAGTTGTACTTTAGCCTTAAAAAATATGAAACAGCCTAAGTACAGAACAAGCAGCTGTAATAAAAAACAAATAAAAAAAACCTTTTTCTTACCTTTTATTCAGCTGGTTGAACGTTAGCTACAAGAATCCCTTTACTCTTTTTGTCTGTAGGTTTTAGTTTTAATCTAAATAAAAAAAGAAAATCAAACACTTTCAGGGAATTCGTGTGTCTGTATGAAACTTCCCTGATTGGTCGGTGATCTGAGTCGTTTTTGGTATTTTTATTGATTTTTGCTGTTCTGTCTTGTTTGTTTTAGGGAGATCAGGTCAAGGTGCTGCTCAGTGTTTTTGAGTTTTTCATTTGGGAAATATGAAGAAATGAGACTGAACCTTATGATGTTACTGTGTTGCTCAGATTGTTTGCGATTTGGGTCGAAGAGAAATTGAATTAAATTTCAGGTTCAAACATCATATCAAGGATGTCGAAACAGTTGTCTTTGACCTTAAACAACCTGTATCAGTTGATCTCTCCTAATAACTACTGACGGTGTCAAAAATCATCCAGTCGCTGCCTCGCTCTCATCTAACAAACCTTTTCTAGTTTAACTCGATGTTTAAATCTGCAGGTGGGTATTAATGCATGTTGTTAAATTGTGAGCGTTCCTGTCTGCTGCAGGTGTCCTGCTGCTGGTTGGTCAGATCGCAGACGCCATCTGTACTCCCCTGGTTGGCTACGAGTCGGACCAGACGTCTGGTTGTGGAAACTATGGCAAGAGGAAGACCTGGCATTTAGTGGGTAAGACTGATGCTGTGAGGACTAAGCTTTGCCACAAGGGTTAGAAATGATTAACCTTTCTCTAGGAAACATCAGGGTCCGTTAATTTGCACCTGAGTTGTGAATTTTCTTTAAGGTTTGGAAACAAACAGCTTTTATAGCTTCCTGAGCTTCTCGTGCTTCACCAGCTCAGCTGACTTTGCTTTACGAGGTCCTTTAATGACATCTGCTCAGCTTCAACTATCAGAGGCTTTTTCATTTACGGGGTAAACAGCTCAAAGGAGAAATAAAAAAAAAAAAAATACAATCACTAGAAATTTAAGCTTGTTCCTTTGCTTCCCAGTCGCTGTAGTTCATCAGCACTCAGATCTGTTTCCGGTTGATGCCAAGCTTTGATCCTTTCATTTCTACTTTAGCTAAAAGCAAAAGAAAGTGGAAACACTGATGTCCTCGTATAGCTGTGAAATTGAATGTTGCTCTTTCTATTCGGAAAGCAAAGTCAGATCATACCGGAGTCCCCAAACATTTCAGCCTGTGACCTAAAAATAGGACGACCACTGATGGGTCACCCCTATTATACTCTTTATTTATTATAACATAGCTACATAATTATATCAATAAATTATATTTCGTTATTTAATTATTATTAGTGTGTATTTTTAATTATTAAAAGGGATATTTAATTATTTTTCATTATAATTTCAATGGAAATCTAATATATAAAGTAAATAAATGTATTTTATTTAAACAAAATGTAGTTATTTGATTTAGAATTTTTTAATGCATTTGCAGTTATCTAACAGGACATTTAAGTAACAATTGATTATTAAATATATATATATATATATTTGTTTTTATCTAATTTATTAAATATTTAAACAAAAATGACTGAGAAAACAGAGAATCTACCCTTAAAACCGTTTTGGATTAAGATATATTTGAAAGTTTCCTTTCAACTTTGCATTTTTCTTTTCAAATTTCAACTTAATAAATGTTTTCTTTTTTTTTCTGTTCAAAATATGCATTTATAAAATGTATTCTTCGCCTGCGATGATAATGAAGCAAGACTCCCTCCAAAACAATAAAAAACCAATCTGAATGGATGATCTGCGACGGGTTCTGAATTGGCGTTTTGTAAACAAACTGAAAATGAATTAAATCTAAATTGATTTTGCAGTACGGGGGGGAAAAAAAAAAACAGGAGCCAACACACCACCCTGTGGAACGCCGCTGTTCAGAGCTCTGCATTCAGAGGCGCGGCTGAGAAGAACGTAGCTAAAGTTCAGTCTTTAGTCCTCGGCGCCGTTTCCTCACTGTTCCATGGCGTTTCCTCTCTGTTGACTCTCAAATAAAAGCTACCTGTGCAAATAAAAAAAATAAGTAGTTTTTCTTAAAAAGGGCAAATAATCCTGATTCTTTTTTCCTTAACATCTTTCACTTTCAACACTACACACATAAGAAGCAATAAATGAGAATTGGCTGCTTCACAGACGTTTCCCAGAAGTCTCCTTCCCTGCTGAGGCGTCTCTGTATTTGTAATCCAGGTACACTGAGTGTCTTGGTGTCTTTCGCCTTCATCTTCAACCAATGCCTGGGCTGCCACCCTCACACTCCTCAGTGGGCCAGTTTGATCTACTTTTCCCCGTTCATCATCATCTTCCAGTTCGGCTGGGCCGCCACGCAGATCTCTCACCTGTCTCTCATCCCGGAGCTGGTCACCTGTGAGCATGCTAAAGTAGAGCTCACTGCGTACAGGTAACAGCGGAAGGCCACAGAACACGAGGCAGGGTGGGGGGGCGGTCCTCAATCTGTGCTTTCTCCTTCTGTGGGTGCAGGTATGCATTCACAGTCATAGCCAACATCACGGTGTTCGCTCTGGCTTACCTGCTGTTCCACGTTCAGGCCGGAAGGAATGAAGACTCTCTGGGACCAGCAGACATTAGCATCTTCAGGGTGAGAACAGGAACTCAGGCGTTTCTAAAATGTTCAGAGGTGGTACTGGTTCCACTCCTCCGGGCCAGTAAGTGGCGCACTCGCGCTCATGTTTTCTCTACTGCTTTCCAGCCGGTTACCAGGTCCGCTAATGCTAGTTTTTAGTTGGCATTAGCAAACATTTAACTGTTCAGAAGAACGTTCGCCCCCCCCCCCAGTGTTGTTTATTTGAATGGATGAAGAGGAAAAGCAGCGCAGTCTGTTGCATTTCCAGGGCAGATCTGAGCTCCCTCTCTGTTAAAAGCTTCCCCAGAGTTTACCATCAACAATCAGGCTCCATTTAGGCTCTTTGCACCCTTTATTTTTGAAAAATTAAGCATTTCCATGAAAGAGTTGTAGCTGCGACATTTAACGCCCTGACGCCTATTTTTGCAAAGATATAACAAACCCTTTGTATTATGTACTCAGCCCAGACAGCAGGTGTGCTGCCAGTTTTACACCTCAGTTCCCTACATGTGATTCTATCTGGAATGGAGGGAAGTTTGTTGCCATTAAAGACCTTGTTTCATAAATGGAAATTTAACATTGACGTCTCGATATAAAAAAAAAAAAAGGTTTTCAGAGTAAATTTGTTGTTTCCTCGGATTTTAATTTTTCAAATATTTTTCATTCTGTTATTTTTTTTCATATTTTATTTTATTTTTAACAGCTTTTATAGTTTTGTTTTGTCAGGAAGCGAAGCCGCGACTAAAGACGAGCTTGTTTGTGCTGATTTTCTCCGCTTGAACGCAGAACCTTTCTCTGATCGTGTTGGGGATCGGCGCTCTGTTCGCCCTTTTCTTCCACCTGGGAACCACTGAGGGCCGCGGCTCCGGTGAGGAATCTGGAGGCGAAGAGGGGAGGAGGAGGAGAAAAAAGACAGAGGAGGAGGAGGAGGCCGAAGGGGAGCGAAGGCCGTTGCTGAGTTCGTCCAGTGTCTCTTCATCCCTCCTGCAGTGGAAATGTTGGCTCCAGCAGCCGTCTTTCTACCAGGTATTCCTCGGTGCTCCAGCACACCTGAAGCAGCAGCAGGGTGTGTGTTTGTCTCTGAGCAGCAGGTCTCTGTGTGTCTGCAGGTGGCCTTACTCTACATGTCCACCAGGCTCATCGTCAATCTCTCTCAGACCTACATCTCCATGTATCTCATCAACACTCTGGGGCTCCCGAAGGTGAAGCGTTGCTTCTATTATCCTGCTCCTCTGTGTGACTGTCGCTCTCATCGTGAGCCGTTTTTTCCCTCCACAGAACTTTATCGCTACAATCCCGTTAGTGATGTATGTGAGCGGCTTCCTGTCCTCGTTCATCATGAAGCCCGTCAGTAAACGCATCGGGAAAAGTGTAAGTGGAGCCTTCCTTCATCAGTCTGCTAATTTACCAAACCAGCTGAGGCTGTGAAAACCGAGTCATTTTGTCCTTTGTCGGTAGAAATGCTGCTCAGACCAAGCCCACGTCATGAATAAAATGTTTCCGGTTCACCTTCCCAGTATTTGGAGGCTTGAGTAAAGCGGATGAACCTGTTTAGTTTTGTTTTCATTGGCTTCATCAGATGGAAAAGGTCTTTAAAAAGGAACAGGAAGTGAGAAATATGCTGAACTTCTCTCCTTTGTTTGTTGTTTTTTGTGCAGCTGACTTACTTCGTGGGCCTCCTGTTGATCATGGCGTTCTCCTACTGGGTGCTGCTGGACGACAGGATGGGTGAGCAGATCTACGGGGCGGCCGTGCTGCTGGGAGCCGGGTCGGCCACCATCTTGGTCATATCGCTCGCCATGACCGCCGAGCTGATCGCGGATCAGACGGTGAGACGTTTGCGCCTCTTGGTTTCTTCTCCACCTCCATGTTCCTCTCTTGGCCCCTTTTTCTTTTCTTTTTTTTTTTTTTTATCGGTTTACGACCTCGACTCTGATTGGTCTCTTTGGCTTCGCAGCAAAGCGGAGCGTTTGTGTACGGAGCCATGAGCTTCACTGACAAGTTGGCCAATGGAGTCGCAGTCATGATGATTCAGTCTCTGCATCCTTGCCAGTAAGACCCTCACACTCACACTCACACCTTCCTATATGTTATGAGGACCAAATGCCGGGGGGGCAGACCACATCTAACCTAATAATGATTCTGCCTCGTTTGCTACAAACTGGTGAAAGCTGCCATGAATGGTAATCGGGCAGTGAAGGGTTAACGCCTCTCCTGTCTCATCATCCGTGGATTTTTGTAGCTGTGCTTTAATGTTTCGTCCCTGGAGGACGACTTGAGTCCTTCAACTGTCCGTCTCTCACTGGGCGCCGTCTGTGTCCCATCAGTACGGCGCTGTGCTGCCCGGCCTGCGTTTGGTTTTATCACTACGTCATGGTGGCGGTGACGGGGGGCGTGGCCGTCGTGGCAGCTTTGGCGCTCTGCTCCATTCTCATCTGGCCAATCAAGATCAGAACGCGTGAGTGACGCAAAGAAACCGATGTGACGTCAGCGCCTGTAGCCCCCCCCCCCACAGCCTCACTGCCTCTCTCTTTGTTTTTATTCCCAGGTGGCCTGCAGGCTGCCTCTGATGGTTCGACCACA
This sequence comes from Jordanella pulchra, assembly GCA_034780135.1. Classification (NCBI taxonomy): domain Eukaryota; kingdom Metazoa; phylum Chordata; class Actinopteri; order Cyprinodontiformes; family Cyprinodontidae; genus Jordanella; species Jordanella pulchra. The sequence continues at coordinate 3,871 of JAUZNJ010037354.1, read as the reverse complement.
GTTAACTGAGAGACCTGCCGTCGCCGCAGCGACGGGAACAGCAGCGGTGATCTGGGAGGAACAACAGTTGCTTCTCACTGAGATTAGCTTAAACATTTAACTGGAAAGTCGTTTTTATGGGAATCCCGATGAATCTGCTCAGTCAGGAGGAAAAAATGAAGATAAAAATATTCCTTATTCTCTGCTCCAGGATGAACCTGCAGCCTTTTTGCACCTTAATCTTTTTCTGAAAGTGTTTGATTCATTCGGGTCCATTATTGCTGTTAATAACCTGACAGAGCGGATAAACAAAAGGAGCCCAAGCTTTTCCTGTTGGCTCCAAACACTACGGCCGCTTGAAAAGAGGACGACAAAGGGAACATTTAAACTCGACACAAATGTTGCACTAAACAGAAATCAACCTAAAGGAGTTCAAGGGTTTGTGTTCAGAGTTTTTTTTTAATCTGTTATACTTAAAAAAAACCCAAACTAATAATGATCAAATGTAACATACAAAATGTTTGGTGTTTTTTGATGAAAAGCACCCGACTCTATCAATGTTTATTGTTTAAAATGATCGTGTAAAGAAGGGAATCTAACTGGTTCAGCTTCAAAATGTGTGACTGGAAGCTGTGAAAAAGCTGTTGACCAAACTCTGAACCAAAGTTCTGCTTTTGGAGCTCAGAACCAGAACCAAACTGGGTCTGCGGACCATTTGACCTCTGTATAAATGTGATGATGAAGAAGGGATTGTTATCCAATGAGGTGAAACAATAAAACGTTGACTGTTGAACCCCTGTGGAAACTGTTTACTGACTTCATCCCACTAAGCAGCAGGCGGCCACTACTTCTGTCAGGAAGGTGTGATTTGGACCGATAGGCCGAGGCGTGGCGGCGCTGTGTGGGCGCCATCCATTTCATGACATGATATCAAACCACTTATTAAGGTTGAACAATGCCGACCTCTCAAGGCCAAAAAAGAGATATTTGACCTTTTGGTTATTAGCTTGAAAAGAAAAGTTGCTACTCTGCAGATTAGCTGCTATAACGGGCAGCTTGTCTCAACTTTGCGCTGGAATCATTATGTGGGGTTAAATTAATGATTTAAAAATCATACATTGTATTTTTCTGGATTTTTGTTTTAGATTCCATCACTCACAGTTTACAGTCTTCTACATGCTTTACAAGTGGGGAAAACCTGAAAAATCAACAGTGTATCAAATACTTGTTCTCCCCACTACCAAATTTAATTCATGCAGGTGTATTAGAAGTTTACTAAAAAATATGCAAGTCTTGGCACTAAATCGATCCACTTTAAACTTTGTCTTTCTCATATATCTTAACTTACTTAAAAAAAAACTTAAAAGTCTACTTATATTTTGCAAAAGTATACTTAAAATAGACTTAGCAAGTCTTCTAGGTATGCCTTAATTAACCTTTAAAAATGCTCCGAGTCTACTAATAGTTTGTAAAAGTAAACTCTAATGTAAAGTGAAATTAACCTTTTAGTTTACAGAACAATCAACTATTGCTGCGATGACATCATCTTATGCTAATGAAAATGAGAACCTTCACTTGCGGTTTGACGGTTGATTAACCCAGAGGATCCTGGGACTTTGGTCTGGGTGGAGTGTTGATGTTATACCAGAAAACCTTTTTTTAATTTCCCGTTGGGATCAATAAAGTATTTTCAAATTGATTCCCCTGTATCCACCAACACTGAAAAGATCCCATTCATTGTAGCAGCAGCCTTAGTTGCGTTGCTAAAAATAAGCTAATGAGGTCACACCGATGTGCAAAAGTCTCCACCACGTTTTAAGTGAAGCCATCTTAACTGTAATCTCTTCTAATCTAAACCAACAAGTTGATGAGGTTAGAGTTCTGTTCACTGGAAGTTTTAGGTATATTTTTAGTAAACTTCTAGTATATTTGCATCAGTGAAATTGTTACCTTTGGGATTCATTTTGTAGACTTAAAAATGTGAACTAGAAGTTTACCTAGTTTAGGTAAGTATACCTAAGTATGGGTATATGTACTGACACAAATAAACCTAAATGTATAAATATATCATTAAGTACAGCACAAGAAAACTGAAAGTATATTTGCTTATTTTTTACTTTAATATTGGTATATTTCAAGTTCACTTGCACTACTTTATGGAAAGTGAAATAAGGAATCAGCACTATAAGGACATTAACGGCTAAAACTGTTGTCCTTTAAAACCTTTCAGGTATTAGTTCAGCATAGTTTGTGTTCTAGAGTCAAACCAACCGTTGGGTTTATTTTCAAACATAAGCAACAGTCTAATCAAAGTTCTTAAGAGAGATGGGAAGAAACTGACCACAAACCTTCAAGTTATTGGTGCTGAATGTGTCAATTTCCAAGAAAGTGGAAAGGACAGAACTTCTTCTAACTATTAACATTTATTCTCAGCAGCCTTATGGTTGTAATCCAGTCCTATAGATAAGATCCTTCAGATGTTGCTCATCCTTAAAGGAATTTGTTATATAATGGGAGGACTTACTACTTCTGCTCGTGAGAAAATGCTAAATCAGCAGGAGAGCATGAGGTTTGCAGTTCCTCCTTTTGCTCTTGAATAATCCTTTTTTGTTCCTTTATTTGCTGTTTGCGTCTCTGAGCTGAGTTCTCCACATGACTAAAGTTCAAAGGATTCGGAGTTGCTTCACCACATCAACATGACCGCAGTGTGTCGACACCTTTCATGGGAATTTCAAACACGTTTCCTCTTTTTGACATATCCTCTATACTCAGTTTATTTTATTATCTGTAATTACATCTGGTCTGGTTCTATTCTATCAACAACTTTAGTTATAGATGATAGAATTGGGAGCTTTTCAGTGTTTAGTCCTGTTTCTTTCCTCAGCTTTTAATGTGACTAACTGTATGTGCTCTGCTTCATCCCGTTGGACATGAAAACTGGCTCAGAGCTCCTCTGCTTTCTCTAGACATCTACCTGTGGAGCTAGCTCTTAGTTTATCAGCTGCACTCGAACACTTTACATTTATAGGGTGAAACCGAGGTTCCCATCTGTTTGTAAATGTGCTACTTTATGCTCTGGAGCTGCACCTTGTACATGCAGGCTGAAGCTATTCTCTATGTTTAGAAGTAGAAATTAAGCATAAACAGAAAAATAAGAGGATGTTGTAGAATAAATTAAGCAGTCATCATTTTAATGTCAGGTTAAGTTATGCTAATAGGAGACATGGCAGGCTAAAGACATCCGCAAATCAATTATAACTTTTTGTTTTTTATGTATGCAATGTCGTCATACCATCCGGGGAACATCGAGGGTTTGAGGAAGGGAGTCAGAGTAAGAGAGAGGAGCTGATCTACTGGTAACCAAGCAGAAAAAAGGAGGAAAGGCTGCAGAGCTGCCAGTCAGGCACCAAGCTGGTCTATTAGATGTAGGAGGCATCACTTTTGTTTATTTTAGTTGGGAAAACTGTAACACTAATTTACATGAAGCTTTTTTTGCCAAGAAAAAAAGGTTATTTATTGCTTTTCATTGAGCAAACGTTTGTTTCTCAAGCTGTTCAATTTTACCTGCTGTTTTCATTTTAAGTTTCCATCAGAAGCCAAACATTGAGGAGTATATTTATAAATATTGCATTAAAAACGTTGACTTTTCTATTTATATTAAAAGTGCAACTAGTTTTCCACATCACTCATGTTTTATGTCAGAAAGTTTTTACCTAAAGAACCCGTTCAACAACTAGTCAGTCAATCTGTACGAATGTTTTCGACCAATGAAACAAAACATTTACAGCAGAGCTCAGCATAAAAATCTCAACTCCTATTTTTCTTTCTGCCAAAAATGTTTTTCTTTTCCTCCCTTAAGTTGTATTACAAAAAAATGACAAACCATATTTTT
>JAUZNJ010037353.1:0-11486 GCA_034780135.1 Jordanella pulchra | reverse complement strand
TCTGCAGACATACGTATGCTTAATTTCTAAATTTACATCTCGTCGTAAACAAAATACTATATGTGCTAAATTCCAGCGACAGTCTTTATTTAATCATTATTTTTTTCATTTAACTGTACAGTTAAATGAGATTTTTCTCTCTCATTTCCTATGTGAGAATACGCTACAAGAAGAGCAGAATAAAATTAGGCTTTAAGGCGCTTTACCCAGGTTTAGATTAGCACGGACTGAGGAGGTATTGACTCTAGCTATTGATTTATATTAAGATGTATATTCAGCGTTGGTTACAAACTATAGTAAATGTTGAACAACTGACTTGCTTAGTTATTGGCTCATATAAATTTCTAATAAAGTGACAGAATTGTTTCCATTTTTTAAAGGTGAACATCTCAGGATGTGTCCTCAGGGTCCGACTTGCTGCACCAGCTCCATGGAGGAAAACCTGGCCAGTTTGAGCACCCAAGAGACCGAGGGACTGATCAGAGAGGCCGGCAGGTCCCTGCAGGCTTCTTTCAACTCTCTCCACAGGGGCTTTGACAGTAAGTAGGATTTTGGTGTGCGAGTGCATACAAGACGCTCATTACTGCCAGAGCTCAATAACAAACCTTCAGAAGCGCACCCAGAGGAGATGACATTTGTACGTTGTGTATTCAAAAAGTTGCATTTGGCTGCGCTCAGCGGTCAATACTACAGCTTCAGTAACGACACTGAGTGTGTATGTGTCAATGATTGCAGGTTTGTGTGTCCTGGGCGACATGAAGACCCCTGCCTGGGTGCTATAATGAGAGCAGTGTCAGCCAGACACAATGAAATGCGATAAGCCGATCCACTGATCTTTAGGGACACACACACGCACACACAACAAAAAAAGGGTTGTCCCTTGAGGCAGCAGCTAGTTCAGCTAATGAGCTGTTGACCCACCGAGGAGCCAAGCCTGCAGATCACTGAATATCAGAGACGGGGGGGTGTAGAGAGGGAGGGTGCTGAGAGTGCCACCCATACCAAAGTGGAAACAGTCAAACGCAGCAAGTGAGAACTTATCATCAGTAATAAGAGCAAGCAGTGAGTTAAAACACACAAACAGAAGACAGAGACTGAGCTAGAGGAGCGCCAAGTAAGAGGAAGACATCAATGTTAGTCTAAGGCATAGGGCCACCGTTGTTGCAGTAATGTGGCTTTCCATCTGCTTTGGTTACAGCAGCCTGCTAGTGGACCACATTATACTGCAGAGACGGTTCTGTGCTTCCCTAATTCTCTCTGTTTTCACCTCTCTGTCACTTTGTATCAATCCAGCAGATGTGGAGTTTTTAAAGGAACCGTTACCAAAATCTCTACTGGGACTTCAGGCAATAAACAAAGCAAAATAGTCAGCTTCAATGAATACTGTTATTGTTTGTCAGTAATACAGCAGATGTGTACAGTGTGAGGAAAACCCTGTCTCATAATTAAACAGAACTGCACTATGTGATTAAATAGGACTGATCTTAAATTAATTTAGACAATAATAAATAAGAGAGCTGCGTTATACCCCATGAACTGTTTCAGATTTGTATTCAGGAAGCCCTCTAAACAAGGAGTGGGCAAAGTTTCTTCAGAGACTGATAGATGGCTACAGGAACTAAATGATAAAAATTAATTATTTATTGTTTCTGCATCTTATTTTTCTCTGATTTTCTAATTAAGATAAATAGTGGTGTCTTTCCTGTTTAGTAGCATAAGGATTCGGTTGTTTTTGAACTAAGATTGCAGACACAGTTCTTGTTCACCACTCTGCTAAAGGAGAAAAGTATCAAGGTTTAAGGCTTAGTTTGTGTCTAAACAAAGCTGAAAATAAAGTGGCTACAGATAAAACCTGAAAAGCTGAAGACAATGTTAATTGTTCTGTCCTTAAAGGTTCGGATGTTGACTTTTCTGCATTAAGCTTTACACACATGCTGCTGTATGTGAACTGTGACTCTCAACTCCCTCCTCTGCTCTGTTTTCTAGACTATTTCACAGAGCTACATGGACAGTCTGAGCGCTCACTGCAGGAGGTGCTGTCTCCCCTTGGCTCCCTGTACTCCCAGAACAGCCCTCTGTTTGCAGAGCTCTACACCGACCTGCGTCAGTACTATCGGGGCGTCGCCCTCAACCTGGACGAGAACCTGTCCGACTTCTGGTCCCGGCTGCTGGAGCGGACCTTCAAAGCATCTGCCTCCACAGATGTAAGTAAAAAGATATAAAGAGGGGAACAAATAAAGGTTGATTTTTTTCAGTCTCACTTTTGCCAGAGTTTGACACAAATGCTGATAGTGATATAGGAAATTCTAATTAGCTCAATAAAAGCAAACTCCACTTAACCAAACTAGATGAAATTTTTGCAGACATTGAATGAATTAGCAACTGAAAAGGGAAAGGAAATTATAAATATAGAGCAGGTGTTGAATCAACATGAATGTTTTGCAAATTAGACCAGAATCTGGTTCAAATAGTGTTAATCACATCAAAACATTCATTCAGAGACAAATGTTCTGTGTTGTTTGCGGCTTATGTTTCTGTCGGACAGGTCAGCCTGTCAGAAGACTACCTTGAATGTGTTGCTAAGCAGCAGGAGACTCTTCGGCCTTTTGGAGACTTCCCCCGAGACATGAAAACAAAGGTGATCCGGTCTTTTGTCACTGCCAGGTCATTCGTCCAGGGGCTGTTAGTCAGCGCGGATGTGGTCAATAAGGTTTCACAGGTGAGTCTGTGTGCTTGTGTTTCCATCTGCTATAGGACTCACCCTTCCTTTTAAAGACAAACATGGAAACCCTGTCTCATAAAGTATTCATTTCCAGGCTTGAGCAAGACCTTATGGTTTGCATTCTGATAACTGCCAGATCTGAACTGTTGCTAATATGGCTGTTTGTGTGAGAGTTTCTCTGATGTCTGCTATGCTGATTCCCAGGAAAACAGATGTGGTGGCTGCTGTCACACCCTAACTGTGAGAGAAAAATGCTCCACCCTGCAGACGAGAAACAAAAATATCATCGAAAACAAACAATCAGACCATGAGAATAAAGCTGCCTCAGAGGGGTGACAAGATTAATGTCACTTTACTGATTTTTTTAGATCGTTGTGGAGATTTATCACAAACTGCAACATGTGCTTTTTGTGTTTTTGTTTCTAGTCAAAAAGCAAAACTGGAAACAAGCCTTTGTCTTAATTAAAGGTTCTTAGATTATATTTTGTTTAAATATAAGACACTAGAATCAAGATTTCTGTGTCATGGCCAAGGAGCTTTTTTTTGCTGTCATTACATAAATGTAAAAAAAATTACAATTAAAATTCTCTACTCGAGTTTTTGTCACCAGCCTTTATGTGAAGCACTATGTTGTGCAGAATAAACTTTTATATTTTCAAAGATTTGAATATGAAGATGTTCTTTGCACTCGCTGAAGCTTGGTTATGCATCTTAGTGCACAGCCAGCCTGCATGCTTGGCTGTGTTTGTGACTGCAGACTCTTAAAATAACTCAAATCTATGACTCCAGTGCAATGCCACATTGACCAAATTAAACCGAGAGACCTTTCGGATTGCGAGAGTCTGATCACAGGATTAGATTTAGCAAAGGTAGAGGCCTTGAAACTTTTATATGTGCCAAATGTAACACTTAATGTTTCTCTACATGATCCATTTTTCGTCCATGTTTCACCTCCTAGATTGAGTCTCTGGCGACAGAAGTAAAATGTTAAATGGTCTAAATAAATATTTTTAAAAGTGGATCTCCAATGACCTCTTCTGTGTTTTCTAATAGGGTTTTTGCAAGGCAATGTTCAGGCAATGATGTGCAAATGCTGCCCTCTATCGACATGTTTCAGCACAGTGCAGTAAACCATGTAGAAATGACATCCAGAACAGCCTTATAACATGCAAGATACAAATAAAAATCCCCCTTTTCTCCAATGAAACTGATTCCAGGTGTCTCTTGCTGCGGAGTGCTCGAAAGCCTTAATGAAGCTTGTTTACTGTCCTCACTGCCGTGGCTTGGGCTCCGTCAAACCCTGCTCCAACTACTGCTCAAATGTCATGAAGGGCTGCCTGGCCAACCAAGCCGACCTGGATCCAGTGTGGCAGGAGCTCATAGGTATATCAGCCAAACCCAGAGTTATCCAGTCAGTCAAAGTGACTCTTGAGTATTTGGATTATTTATGTTTTGAACAGAGAAATATCCACAATTTATCTTGGAGATCTGCGTAAGAGTGTTGTAGAGATTTTCTTACGTTTCTATCAATTAATTACCAAGAGAACGTACAGGAGAATCTCAGCAATATTGAAATAGCAGTACTAAATTCATTTAGGATCATTAAAGATTTTAACTCATACATCGTTAAATTACCTAAAATAAGATACAAACATTTGAAAACATTTCATTCTGTTGATTTTGATGCACATAGAAACCAATAAAGCAGTTCATTTTGGCTAAAAGTTAATATGATAAAAAGAATAATAAAAGTATTTTTATGCATTTTTTGTTGTATTTTAAGTTAGTGTTAAGTTTTGTTTCCACTTAGCTCTACTTTGTGTAAATGAGCAACTTACCAATTAACTTCAATTAACTTTACGTTAATATGCTTGGGCACTGCACCATATAGACTGCATCAGTTTTTTTACATGGATCTTTTGTGTATCAGGATCATCTTCAGACTCTGGTTATCCTGGTTGCTTGAACACATTTTTCTACTTCAGTTTTTTTCATCAACTTAACTTAGACAGTCAGCAGCTTTAACACTTTATTGTCTTTGGGAGGATGCATGTGACTATAGGCATGTTTAAGTCAGCAGTCATTCTTGTGATCGTGGGGATAAAAAGCTGACGTAAAGTACTAAAGTAAAGATACTTTAATGTTCTGACTTTAAGGACTTTCAGGTGATAGTTATAAAAATAAACAGATATAAGCAAATTAATGATTTTACTCATTTTTTATCTTCCATTTTAGTTTCTGAAACCAGTAAACTTTGCAAAGATATTCTACTTTAATTTCCTTCTCTATTTATTTTTCTAGAATATTGTTTCATTTTTTATTCTTTGATTTCTATTAAACCATGAAAAGAATTGAAAGTTTGCACGTGTAAAGCAGGTGTTTGTCTTTACTCTTCTGTTCAGACACAATGATCCAGGTAGCGTCCAGTTTCAGCACAGAACCCAGTCTGGATGTGGTTCTGTCTTCCATCCCAGTGCAAATTTATGAAGCTGTGCACTACCTGCAGGAAAACATGGAGACCTTTACAGCTAAAGTAAGATATGTTTTATTATTAAATACAGGGATTTGATTATTTTGTTTACGATGTAATGATGTTTCTAAGTAACACTCAAAATCAAGATAACGCATTTTGATCATTTAGGTAGAGATACAGTTTTTACAGTTTTTTTACATATTATATAAAATCTCTGATTCTTCTATGTAATATTGGTTATATTTTAATAAACTTTAAGTGTTCTATAGGAATGAGAATATTGGAATAAAACCTTTACAGGAGAGAATAAATATATGCAGTGTAACGGGAGCATAATCACTTTTTGAAACATTAACCAGTGGCGCCATCTAGTGGATTCATTTTGTTGTTCTCGTAAACTAAATTTTTTTTTTTTTTTTGGCTTGTCTACAATATTTTTCATCCACATCTGAGCTAAAAACTAATCGAATTAAAATATTTCACAAAATACATCAGATTCTAAACTCTTCTGTGATGAAATATCAAGTAAACAAGAGAAACTGATTTTTTTCTATTAGCAAATGATAAATGCATTCACCTAAGACATCTGGGCATTTATGACGCATCTATCAGTCTTTGTGAATTAAAGAAGAAACAAAAAAGAAGAAAAAAATATGCACATTGTTTAGTAACAGTCATCTTCACTGCCCATCTATCCAGTATATTGGTGCACTTTAACTAAACACTGGGTAAATAATGCAGATTTGTTTCAAGTTATGTTAAGACAAAAAGATGACATGAAATGATGAAATGAAGGATGGTGCGTAATTTGTGATCATCATGGTGAAACCTTGTAGTTTGTCCACCTATATCTGTGTCTATGGATGTTTTCAGGTATTCCAAATATGTGGAACTCCAAGTGAACCAGGAGCTGGTAGTCCAGCCGCCCACGAGCAGAAGAAGAAGAGTGGCTCACTGACTGCGTTACAGTATAAACCCTCCCCAACAGCTGGACTCAGACTGGAAATGCAGGTGTGCTTTGCTGTGCACTGGTTTAGATCCAGTGTGACTCTTTTCCCAGTTCAGCAGCAGAAGCCACCAGATTATTACTTGTCCTGCTGCTTTAAAAGAATATATGATGCAGGACAGTTTAAAATATACTTTTTAACATCAATATTTTTGCTTTAACTGCTTTACTTCAGTCTCATCTGTTCAAAGCCAGAGTTTTAGTTTGAGTCAAAATAAAATTTAGCAAAATCCACACATGTAGTTCTGTGGTTGTATGGCCCGGAGATCGTATTATATGTTAACTTAGTGACTCCAATATGCTCATTTTACTGTAGTTCACCAATAATTACCTTTGGAAATAATTCAACCTGCTCATCTTTTAACTCCTTGTTATTAAATGGATAAGTTGACTGGGTTTTAATATTAGCCTTTGGGTGAGTTAGAAATCCCCATCAGCTGTAAAAACTATATTTATCATTTACTGTATGAGCAAACGATAGTCAACACGGCTAAAATGTCGACTTTATAAAAAGGTAAAGTATTGATTAAAACCGAGATCTCAGCACATCTGTTTCTCCTTGATATTGTTCTCTGTATAATGCAGATGTTTTAGGCTGCAGTTTTTATACATTTACACCCTTAGTGAGGCTGCTTTGGTCCAAACTAACTTTAATTTTTGTCTTTTATGTTTCTCTGCACTATTGTTAAAATGTAATCACATTAACATTACAGGTAATAACTTATTTAAATTGAAAATGTAAAAATACAAAAAAGGAATTTTGTGTATTAATCAAAGATTTACAACTAAATCTGACAGAAACTCAGAATCTGAAAATGTATCCTCAAATGTCTCTGATCAAGTTCAGATCTATCAGATATTAAAAGTCCTGATTTTTCCCTTTTTATTGACATATATTGAAATTAAAAGCTTCCAGGATTTAAGGTTAGAAAAACATATTGACCTCAATCATCTACATTTAGGGAGTTTTATAGAAATCTGATAAAGTGTCAGTTTGGTTGATCATATTAATTCCTAACTTCCTGGCAGGTTCTCCTATTAAACAAGCTGCACATTTTATGTGCTATAGTGTGAATCAATAATGGCAGGTTGGGTGTAAAAAAACAAAATCAAAACACAAACAACTCATTTCTGTATGAAAGTAGAAAAGCTTTATTGGTGCTTCTCTTGCATCATAACAGCTAGTTTTCTTTTGTGTTGTATAATTTCAATATTTTTAATGAGCATTTGATTGAACTATGAAAAATCACTGAAACAAAAAGGAAAAAAATAAATAAAACAGAGGATCTTGTATGTGTCTTTTTTGTGCTGTCATTGGAAAATTAGCAGAGACCTCTTAATTAGACTTTATGACAGTTTAGAAATTGATATAAAGAAAACATGTTTCAATAGCCTTATGTCTTATAAATAAAGATAATTTGCACTAAATCAGCGGATCTTTTAGCACCACGAAAAACTGAAATCCATTTGTTTTTTCTTATGCATTAATGTGCATTTTTGCCTGATGGTGTTTAAGAGTCTTTTGGCCAAAATGGAAAAAAAAACTTTAAATAATTCTAACAATAAAACAGAAATGTGATCTGGGAAACATTTTTAATCTGTTTGCACTGTTGAAATAAAACCTACTGATATTATAAAGTATTCGGATTAGTTTGGGTTCTGGGTTCAGTCCTTTGAGAAACGATGAAAGCTGAGTCTCTTTGTATGATGTCAGGTGACAGATCTGTCCAGTAAACTGAGGGAGATGCGTCAGTACTGGGTCCAGCTCCCTGTCGCACTTTGCAGCAAACTGTCAGCTGGGAGCACCAGTCAGGACAACTGCTGGAATGGCATTACCAAAGCCAGGTGAGAATGAATCCAAATAACAAGGTGAATAAATTACCTCTGGTTGAATTTGATCAAACTAATCTAGAATAATTATATTTAAAGCTCATGTAGTTTCCTTTTTTCAGTTTATTGGATTTACCTTGAAACTTATAAAGTTTTTAGGACAGTAGTCATTTACCTTAAGTGTTGCGACAAATTGTGATAGAGAACATTTTTATGGTCTTTTACATAAATGTCAACTGTCTGGTTAATCCCTAAATGCAACAAGCATATATCTTGAAGTGGAAACAACAAGAACTTTGTACAAAAATGTTCTTTGGGATTCTTCCATTTTCCGCCTTTAAAATCATAAGTGGAGTCTGGAATATAAAAAAATTATCCTGGGATATAAAATGTCAGTAATGCAAGTTTCAATACTCTTCAGAGAACAGAAAAAAGTTTATTCCAACAATGAAGCTTCCTTTATAAACAGGGTAATCTTAAGGAAAGAAACCAAATTAGAAAGGGGAAAGACAAACCATTTTTTTTTGCTGAAATTCTTATGATGCGTGAAAAATTTTCTTGGAGAAACAATTTATCACAGTTGCACACAAACAGGCAACATCCAGGATTTTGAAAAGCAATTTCTTGCAGATACAGACTTAGCATTGAAAGCCATGCAGGCATGCAGCCCTGAACATATCTAATCCTCCTCAGTCCATGGGTAAATGGATTACAGAGCTATATGATGCTGTGTTGATATGTGCATTATTCACCTAAACACAACCCTTCGTCTTTAAAGAGGTTGGATTACAGCCAAGTCATCTGATTTATCCTTGAATGGCATCGAAAACACATGAATATAAATGTGCTTTTCTGTGTCTGAATAATGTGATTGACCATGAAATATCCATGAATCACAGACTCAGTGTGACAGTTTAGGGATATATGAATTTTCCTGTTTAAAGATGTGCATTGCCCTCTAGTGGATTGAAAGAGAATGTTAAGATTTTTTTCCTTATCAGGCTCAGAGGTAAGATAATATAATTATGTAATTAAGGCTTGAACATAGCTGTAGAGGTGATGTGCCTTCAGTCAAGTTTAAACTGTGATAGAATTTGAAGGGTCATTGCTGCAGAATGTTTCTTAAAATTCTGTTTAAAATGATTTGTGTGACCTATTTTTCAAAAACCCCTCCCCCCCACACAGTCTTTATCTGCTGTTGACTGATGAAAAGTACAGCAAAGCTTAGCTGATTGTTTTTTCAGTTATTTAAAACCTGCTGCATTTCTTATAAATATTCTTTTTCTTTTCACGATGTCAGACCAGGCCTGCAATTATTTTACTTTACTGAAACTATTTTCATATTTACAAAATGCTAGAGGGACAACAAAAACAGAAATATTTTAAAAGACATTTTATTCTAACAAAGCTGTTCTTATGGTGACTCAAACACTTTACAGCAATCTCCCATAAAGTCTTTTAAAATGTGCATCAATCTCTAATTAAATCTGAATACTTGTTTGGTTTGAAGTTTTAGATGATGTGAAAGTGATTTACTAACTGTTCTCTGCTCCAATCAGGTACCTTCCGGGGGTGATGGGTGATGGTCTGGCAAATCAGATCAATAACCCAGAGGTCGAACTTGACATCACAAAGCCAATTATGAAAATCCGGCAACAGATCATGCAACTCAAAATAATGAGCAACAGGCTAAAAGATGCACTGGAAGGCAACGATGTGGACTTTCAGGATGCAAGTAAGCCCCCTATCACATATATATATTTATATTTCCAACAACACAAAAATAGACAATAGCTATTCTTTAGGTTAAACCAGATTTGCTAATTATTGACATGGGTGGAGAAAAATTCCCTTAAAATTCCTTAATTATTGGTCCACTTTGTAACTTTAATCCTACTAAGATCCTCAGTCCTTAGTCTGGATTTGCCTTAGAGTTTATAAAATGGCGTCTTATCTTGGAACAAACAGCCCTTATTCCAAATGTGTAACTGGTTCTGCTCCATGTTAGAAACTCTTCTCTGCCTTGTTTTTGATTTAATTTTTAATCAACCTGAAATTTCTGTGCATTCAGTGGAATTTTTGTGTGATAGATCATCACAAGGTAACAGAAAATTAGACACACATTTAACATTTTTTCAAGTTTCTGAAAACCGTGATAGGTATTCATCCTCCTTTACTCCGATGCCCTTAAATAAAATATGGTAATACCATCTGCTTGCTAGAAGTAATGAAATCCATAGTTTTGATCTCAGCATAAACACTGCTGCTCTGTGTAGGTCTCTGAGGTTATTTACATTCCATGAGGCTTTAAACAAACAGCATCACAAAGACCAAAGAGTACATTAGGCATGTCAGGAATAAAATCATCAAAACACACATTTTAGATTTTGAATAATATGCAGAGTATGTTCAATCCATCATATAAAAAACAGAAATAGTGCAGTAGAGCTGCAACTCTATACATAGCCATTCCTCAAACTGCAGGCCTGTCAAGGAGAGCATTAATCAAAGACACAACCAAGAGGCCAATCATTACTCTGGGGGAGCTGCAGGTAGTTTGCACAGCCTCACTAACAGGACACCTGCTAGTTCTCCACAGATCTCACTGATATGTACGGAAAATAGAGAGAAAGAAAAAGAAGGAAAGAAAGCAAGCAAGCAAGTCATAATAGTCAAAACAAAGATGAGAATAAGACAAAACAAAGACTAGACTAATCATCTATGGAGCACAGCAAACTTATGGGATAAGTTCTCTGGTTAGATAAAAATGCAGATGACATTGAGATAAATCATTTTGTTCTACAAGAAACACCTTCAATGAATCAGAATCTTATAAAATCTTTATTTCAAAGTGAAATACATTTAACAAAATAATCACTGACTGTTTTCCTTTATTTTGTCTTTATTATGATTTTCTGCTGACACCTGATAACATGAAACTTAATATATTACATCAAATCCATGAAATCATCATGGACTGGTATTCTTTTCTTCCATGAGGAAAACAATGATAGGAACATGGATATAAATAACTGCAGGACAAGAGTCTGAAAAAGACTTGGAGTGCAGGTTCAACTTTCATCGAGCAAGGACAATAAATAAAGAGTCAGAGTGTAACACCTGAAAAGAATCTGGACACCTGATAATCCAGGTGAGAGATTCAGTAACAGGAGGCACACTAATTTGCCAGAGATTTCCAGACGGACAGAGACAGGAGGTAGATCCGAGGTCCAGGCTCTGGTTATACACGATAGACAGGAAGATCCAGACAGGGGCAAAGGTAAATGGAGTCGGTCGTGAGACAAGGGAGGAGGTCAATGTCCAAAGATCAGAAGGAGCATCTGAGAAGAGCAAGGTAGGTTTAGATCAGGAGGCCATAACAGAGTTAGATATAGCTATTTATATATATAGAGAGAGATGGATTGAAGTACAGATATATACAGATTATATATATA
>JAUZNJ010037351.1:0-11487 GCA_034780135.1 Jordanella pulchra | reverse complement strand
ATATACCAAACATGTTTTTCTATTTGTAAAAAATGTTAAATCACATTATTTTGTTTTAATCTCTTACATTTTTCCTACGCATCAGTCCATCATTTATTACTCAGTCTATGGTAGTTATGGGGAAAAATGTTAGTTCAAGGTGTTTGATAAAAAAAAAAGTTTTGCTTTGGATTTTACAATAAGTTCATATTTGAAAGATTTGTGGTAAAGCTGACAGCATTCAGCCTCAGCATTCATAATAATATCCTACAGTTTCTTACACTCTCGTGTGACTTAATTAGCTGTAACGTCTAGGCCAGAGGTTAGTCATGCCTGAATGCAACCAATTATGAGTTATCCTGAGTGGAGACCTCTGAAGTGAATTAAGGTTAAGCTGCTAAAGGGATTCAAGGATACACAAAAACCTTAAATAAGTGAGAAATTTCTTTGCGCTCCAGATTGTGAGTTGTGAATTTTAGACAGAAACAGGTTAGCAAAATTCAGACAAATTGAATGTGATCTTTGGAATAGGACAAAAATCTAAAATAAACTTTAAAATTAGTAGTTTTTAGTGACACATTTCAATGTCTTAATGTCATTACAGGGCAAGTGTTTTAAATTTTTACCAGTTTTCCTTTTCAGACGTGTTCATTTCAATTGATAAGTTTTTATAACAAATAGTGAGTTACATTTTCAATTTGAAAACAAAGTACTATAAATTCAGAGCAGCAAAGCCAATATGAAACAAAAGTAACTCAAATTTAAGTTCTTAATTTAAAGATTTATGTGATTATTTGGTGAAAGTTGGGAGAAAAGTTGTCTTAGTGCAGAAGTTTGAACATCTAAGGAACCGACATGCCTTCTAAAGACATGTTTTTAAGTCCTAGTTTGAAGCTGTCAATAGTCACTGCTGCCATCCTCTGGTTTAGTGGGGAACTGCTTGTTCCGCAGTTCTTTGGATTTCCTGTCTCTGGAATATGGACGATTATACCCTTAGAGTTAGCCTTGGCACAAAGAATATGTTTTAATGAGTGTCTGTGTGTGTTTCAGATGGGTACAATACGAAAAGTCGCACCCACCACTCCTTGCTGCTGTGTCTGCTGATGACTTCATGTGATCTGTCGGACCAAACCAAGGACTGGAAAACAACACGCAAGATTGCGGTCAGTTCACAGCATACGCTGGCCGCTATACATATTCATTGATCTTATATCTAAAGTTTTTTCAACTCCAAATATCTGATTACCAAATATTTGGAGTCTTAGAACTGTAAACAATATTTAAACCCCATCATAGTCTCTCCTGTAAACCCACACTACATCTTTGGATTATGTTTTTAATTTTGATCTCCCCCCTTTTAAATGCCAAAACCCCTGTAAACCTTGCCCTAAATTCTACCCTTAATCTCCAAACACCTCACACTCAAATCAAATGCAGAGTAATCCTTGATCCCTCTCCCCCCAATAATAAAAAAAAAACCTGTTTCTGTTTTATCCAGCAGAGATTTCTCTACAATATCAGGCTTGTTTTGTTCTCACTGGGTACAATGATCACTACACTCTCATAATAAAAAGGAACAGCAGGTGTTGTTTCTATTAACAAATAGAAAAAAGTAACTCTATAAAACAGGTTTTCTACCCAAGCATATGACCACTTTTTAGTGCTAATAAAATTACATGCTTTTATATGTAGATTTATTTAGTTCCTGACACAAATCTGACTGAATTCCCTTATTTTGTGCAGTGATATTTGTGTGCTTCTTTGTGTCCACAGGAGCTGATTTACAAGGAGTTCTTCTCACAAGGAGATCTGGTATGTCTGAACAGCTGAATGGTTTCTGGTGATTTTTTGGCAAGTGGCTGAACTTTGTGTGATTACACAGATTACTGAGCTCCGAACTCATGCCTGTGCAACTTGTGTTTGTGGTGTATGTGCAGGAAAAAGCCATGGGGAACAGGCCGAGTGAGATGATGGACAGAGAAAAAGCGTATATCCCAGAGCTACAGATCAGCTTCATGGAGCATATCGCCATGCCCATCTACAAGTATGTACAAATCATGAATCCTTCAGCCCACTTGACTGTACTTCCTAACATCTCATGGCCAGTCTTAGGGGAAGTTACGTTTTTACATACTGCTGACAGGACATGTGAAATTATTTGACTTACTACTTTTTAAGCTACTTGGTTGTTTGGATTTTGTTGGATATTTACTGTTAACCATATTTTTTCTAAAAGCTATTTACAGTGTTCTTCATATTTTATGACTGACTTGTGAAACTACTGAAGCTTAGTCGCATTTTTCAACCGCACACCTGAAGAAGAAAAGCAGATTAATTTAGACTAAAAGACAAATTTATTAGACACATTTCAGCTGAAACCTACTGTTGCTGCATCACATCCATAAGTGAAAAAAGCAGAGGATACACTAATATATTAAATAAATAAATAAATATTGAGGGACGGCATTATGTGTTTTTAGCTAAAAGGTTTTAAATTCAGCTTATTTATATAGCACCAATTCAGTTTACAGAGACTATTCAATCAGATCATACAGTCAGGTTGGTTAAAGGTTGCATCGACTCATTGACTCGACAGCAATCCCTCACACCAAGCATGCATTTAGCGACAGTGGAGAGGAAAAACCCCCTTTTGACAGGAAGAAACCTCCAGCAGAACAAGGCTCAGAGTGAGTGGCCTTCTGCTGAGGAAGACTGGGGTTCAAGGAGAGAGAAACAGACATACAGAAAGAAGCAGAGATATAAAAGGTAATTGTATACTAGCTTCAAAGGCAGCCCCGTCCAGGAAAGACACAACCAGGGAGACGAGCTGAGCGGGAAAGAGAGTACATCCAGTTGGTCACGATAAAAGAGGGGGACTACACTGAAAAACAGGCCAAGGGAAAGTTTTAAGCCTCCCCTTAAAAGTCGACAAGGTGTCTGCCTCATGGAATAACACTGAGCATATTTCAAGGACAAAGTAAACATTTCAACTTCTCTTCATGGTCAGCAGGTTTTAGTCAGGACTGACCTGCAGAGATGCTTGAAATATTTTCTATCTGAGAGTCCATCCAGAAAATCACCCTCTGCTCCACACTATTCAGTTTTGCAACCTTTTAGACTTTTTTCTTTAAAAATCCATTCATTTGTTATGTTTTTGTTGTTGTTGTTGTTGTTGTTGTTGTTGTTGTTTTTTTGGGGGGGGGTTGCTTTATTTCACTTGAGGTCTGAATAAGTACATAACAATAAGGTGTACATTTTTATGTTTTATTTCTCTTTTACTTTACATGCACAGCAATTGAATGGAGATAAGATGTTAGGATTTCAGTAATTTAGACATTTCTGTGATAAAGGAAGGCGGGTTTTGTTTTTGTTTGTTTTGTTTTTTAATTTGCTAAACAAATTAAAGAAAAAATAATGAGAAATATTTTTACTTTATTTCAGAACAAAAGATACATCTTTTCTTTAGAAATATGCTTTTGTGTTTGTAATCATACAAAACCAGCTGTATACTACAACTTTATACTACACAAGTGATTTTCAAAGCAGCACATGAAAGGGTATCAGATCAGAACGGAGTTTTGATCCAAAATTATAACTTTTATAAACGAATCTAAAAGATGTTTTGCACAGCTCAAAGTTTTGATCTAAAAAGTACTAAAAAGTTTTTTTTTCTTTTTTTGACTGCTGGCAACCTCTCCAAAGAGGCCCACTTTAAATAAAGGCCTTTAACTTGGATTGTTGTGTACCTTAAGCTCCCTCTCTGCCCTCGCAGGCTGCTGTCTGAACTGTTCCCTGGGGCCACTGAGCTATACGAACGGGTGGCAGCGAATCGCGAGCAGTGGACCAAAGTCTCCCACAAGTTCACCATCCGTGGGTTGCCTAGTAACAACAGCCTGGACTTCCTGGACCAGGAGTACGAGCTGCTCCAGTCGCAGGGAGCCTTCGGAAGCGACGACCACTGCCTGAATGGCTGCCTTGACGACACAGAGGGAGGACAGGGCCAGTGACAGACAGCGGGGACTCCGATGTGTTTTCTCTGAAGCCCAAAAAGAGGTGAAGAATACCTTTCTAGAGGCCTAAAAACAGGCTGATCTCTCTGATGTCAACCACCTGCTGTGCTTAGTGGGCCTTGCAGAACGGAAACTGAAGCAGACGGATGTTCTAACTTGAGTGGATTTATCTGAGTCACTGTTTTGATGCTTGATGTCGCTTGTGTCAGCCAGTCGAGGAGCCTAAAAGATGACGAGCATCTTTTTACGTCACAACCTTCATTCGTCACGCACTGATCCTTCTTGAGATTGTAAAAACACAACGAAGTGACACATATTCGCACAAAGGAGATGGAAACATTCGTAGTTGTGGCAAAGACTCCTTCAACGTGTAACAGTGAGATGACGTGCTTTACTTTCTGTTACAGCGTGTATTCATTTCCGTCGCCACAGATCCCACCTGCTGCTTATGAATGCTTGAAGGGTGGACGCCTCACCGTAAATTCATCTGTGTTCATTTTCGCCATTCATAAGAAATTAAAGCGTTTGTTTTTTTACTCCATCAGAATATATTCAGACAATTCATGACCTCCTTTTGTTCTTCTTCATTCTCTCTCCCTCTCTGTTTCATTGAAGTTTAAGGGCCGTTTTAGACAATCACTCATCAGAAACACCAGAGGCCATACTTTAAAAAAAAAAATTAAATTATCACAATGCCACTCATGCAGTGTGAAAAAGTGTTTTGTCCTTCATTAATATTTCACTTTTTTGTCTGTTTTGTCACATTTTAAATGTGTCAGATCATCAACAATTTTTAATATAAGCAGATAAAACGAGAAAGTCTAAAAATAAAATGATTATTTTATTTGTCATCTACATAATAAAGGCTATTCGAATCAACTTTGACCTGTGTGAAAAAGTAACCCCTGCACCCTCTAACAGGCTACAACACCTGCCATCAAGAGCTTGCAATAACTGGCAATAAGTCTTTTACATTTTTATTGGGAAATTTTCCTCCTTTATCTTTTGACGTGTGTGTTTTAATTGAGCCAGCTTGAAGTGTTTTGTGCTGATTAACTATTTAAACATGGGCCACAGTATCTTAATAAAATCAAAGCTCAGAATTAGATTTGGACATAAAAATCCTGCATTTTGTTTCTTTTTTGAGTGATTCTGATCATTAGAAGTGAGATAAAGCTGATGGTCGAAGGTGACGACTGGACAAATAGGGCAGCAAGTGTTCAAATGTAATTCTGAGATAACATATTTGACCTGCTGGTGAGCCACTGATATGCTCCTAGGGTAGTTTCATTACCACATCCTATCATGGGAAGGTTTCATGCTCCATGTAGTTTCCATGTGTGGATACTGGCTCCCACTGTGGCTTCCTCCAGCCCCAAAGTCTCACAACTTTCTTTGTACTTTAACTCTCATCAGACTGAAGAATGTGTTGGATTTATTCTTGTACTTCGTTTTGTTTTAGTATGACACTTTGCTTTTATACATCTTTACGTCTACTTCATGTATTCCAACAGGTTCGGTTGAAATTATTTTGTGATTTTTAAGGTCTCGCATTAATGAGGTCTGGGTGCAGTAGGTTAAACTAAACCAAAAGAATAAAGAAAAGGTAGTTCCTAGATAGCCAGAGAGTTAAATTTTCTCACATAGAACAAGGTTAGTTTGTTTTTTTGTTGTTGTTATTTAAAGGAGCTCTGCAAAACTCTTATATTAAATGATTTTTCAGGTCAATATACAGCGATTGGTGCATATCGAGGCTCCATGGAGGCTCTTCTCAAAAACTTGGTCCGTCACTAAATGAGTCATGTGACCTAGAGCGCCACTTTATGCTTCTTAGATACCAGAATAAGCTAGAAGCTAACTAAACAGAAATTACATTTACCAGATCAAACTTATTTTGGTTCTCTAGTGATTAATCTAGAGAGATGAATGGAGCCTTGTTTTTATAAGAAACTCAGTGACTTCTCCTCCTGCTGGTACAAAGTGGTCTCCTACCAGATTCCAAAACAGAGAAACTTGTTTCATTTTGTGACATTGTGGAGAGTTACTGAAAAATAAAAAACAACAATTTAATATTTGAAAAACAGCAACTTCAAATGTAATATATAAATATGTGTCAGCCGCTGTGGCTACAAGTTGCAGTGTTGCTTTAATGAATAAAATATTCCTTTGAAGACTGTTTTACGCATTTATCAATTCGATTTCTGTCTAATATTAAAGGATGTTTGATGCTCTGAGACATTTATTAAAAAAAATTGAAAAAAACTGAAATAAATTGAAGGCGGATACTTAATACATTAGTTTTTTTGTCTAGATCACTTTTTTGTTTGTTTCTTTATTTTTTTTTTTCTTTTAAGTCATTTTAGGACAAAGAAGAAGCCCTTTAAACCATCCATCTCATTTGCTGGTGTAACTGTGCAGTAGAATGTGTTAAATAGAGTGTCAACGAGTGCGTCCAATGGATCTGCCTTATCACGTATCTTTGCTGCCTTTTGTTAGAGCTTTTAATATATAAAAGTGGAATAAAATGTCTGATTAGTATGTTTGTTGGATATTTGTATGGACATAGTGTGAGTACCACTGTGTTGACTGAGAACATGTATATTTTGTAAAACTCTTGTTTAAAGACCTAAAACGTTGTGTCACTTCTTTTCTATTCCTGCCTGTCTGTGAATCACACATGGAAACCACGTCATACCCAAACATTATGGAAAAATGAATCAACAACAGATGTAGTCATGCTAGAAAACATCAAGACGGTTGATTCCTCAGAATTGTGCCTCATTAAAAAAAGGAAAAATGAAAAACTTTACAGATTTGGGGTTTAGTGCTACAGCCTGCCATACTTTCACATTAATGCGGACTAAAACATGCTTCAGAGTTAGCGTAGGACACATGGTGTGCAATGAATGGTGAGCAAATGCTGGATGGAGAAATTGATGCTTGCACCTTGAAATAGGATTCAAATGTTGTTAGATTAACTTACAGCCATATCTTAACGGATTCTTGTTGATAGACCAACACAAAGTAGATTCTTTTAATCCGCCACTATCTTTGCAGAAACAGAGGCAAAAAAACTTTCCAGCTCTGTCAAGAATTTTTATTTATTTTTTTACGTGTGTGTTTCTTCGGGTTGTGACTGGGCCTTTCTAACCAATGAATAACTTTTGATCGAAACCTTTACTTTGTAGCTCTGGCTGTATGTTTACGATCTTTTTTCCACTCTAAGATGATCGTCCTTCCAAGTATCAACTCTTTGTGGTCTTAACAGACTCTGTTCCAGTATTAACCTGTAGGTTAATAAGCCATCTTAAAATCTGTTCTGATTCGTTCCTCTTTCACCTCAGAAGAAAGGCAGGTAATGTCCAGGGTTAAATGAAACCACACAGTTATTTGCATGAAGGCTAGAAATGTTCCTCTTGATCTTATCTGTTTTATTCACTTCCTTTGATATATTTTGCATGTCTCCTTAATAGCATTTTGGCAAACCCCTACAGGTCTTCTTATGGGTTTCTTTTTATAAATAATTTCTTCTTTGCTATAAAGGTCACACTCTTAGTGTGTTTAACTATAACAATTATTTTACTGGCCTTTATGTTTGGAGAAGCAGCAAACAAGTGTTGTAAGTCAAACTGTTTTTTTGTTTGTTTTTTCCAAGGGATATAAAGGAGGCCTAAAAGCTAAAATAAAGTAGAGCCGCGTATTTCAGTTCCTCTTCACAGTGTTGCATTACTTTGAGTTGGTATATCGCACAAAACCCCAATAAGATGCTGTGAAGACTGTATTGTTTTACCTGATTGAAAATGAAAAATTTAATAGGTTGGGAATGCATTTTGCAAGGCACTATATATAAATCAGGATTGAGAGATATTTTAAAGGATGTCATGAAGGGTATTTGCAAGAAGAGGGTTAGATCTGCCTTTCTTTGCTTCATGAACTAAGGAATACACTTTAAAAGGGCATCAAGGTGTGTAAAAAACAGCATCTTGCTCCTCCATTTCTGTCACTTGTTCAGTCATTTCAGTAACGCACTTTCCTATATTCTGGCTTTCTTCATGTGCAATATAAAGCCTTTGTTTCTGTGACATTGCATAGAATTTACTAAAAACTTATGCCTCTTGTTAAAGTATCGCTCAAGGCCTTTCAAGTGTTCAGTCATAATGTTAAAAAAAAAAAACTTAATTAAGTTAGATTTTCTTTTTTTTCACCAATTCAAATGCTTTTGAGAGTTCCGACCTTTGACTGTTTTCTATATCGAGTCTGTGTTTGTCTGTTAATGTTTGTTATAGAGTCAGGGGTAAATGTGCCAAGCAAACACTTTATCACTTCCTGGCCCAGCTGAGAGATGAAATCCAGACGTGGGTTTATGAATAGTTTGATGTCAGGAAGATGTTGGGAACCAGGCTTCATCCTCACAGCTTGTCCAGGAAGTATTAAGCCAATTTACTGTATTTCCTTCCATCACAGCAGGAACAGCGGGACTCAAACCTGTGATGTGATAACATTGTAATGATCACCTGTGACATATTTGCTAAGAGTGGCAAGAATATATATATATATATATTTGCTGTAAATAACAAAGTTTAAAAACCAATGTTTTTGATTGTCTTTCATCATTACATAGCAAACTACTGTATTTTATTTCTGTAATGTATTTATAGTGTTTGCTCCTGATTTTATTTGAATTTTTGTCAGTTTTTCTAAACCATTTTTGAACAACTCCCAGCCCAAATTTCTAGATAGAAGATCGGCGAGTTATATCTGTGCTAATGATATAACACATAAGAATACATACTACTTGTTTAAATAGTGCTTTAACTGAGAGGTAAATCTGGTCATAATTAAATTATTTGATTGGTGGCCTCTCAGTGTTGGTGATCTGGTTCTTTTTAAGAAGAAAGGAAATACATTCACTCTTTTGTCTTTCTTTCTTGAAATAAATCTAGTGAAAGGTCTTTTGCTTGTTGGTGTGTGCTTGTAGTTAAACGTGTTCCAATATAATCCTGCCATAGAGTCTATTGGCCATGTGGATCAAGCTGTACCATGTCGCATTCTTTGCAAACGTAAGTGAATAGAAAACATCCCCTCACCCCAGTTCGCTGTCAAACAGTAGTTTTATAAAAATAAGATCAAAGTGAATAATTTTAATATCATTTGCATCTTTAATTGGACCCATATCATGTGCAAAATGACAGAGAAAACTATCTAAACTTTGTTGGGAGGAGAAATTAAGCACAGTAAATTTCTTAACTTATAAAAGAGTATGTTTTTGGTTTTTATAGGTATTCAAACTTCTGTTAATTAGCAGTACAAACACACCTATTGACCTTTTAGGGGCCTTTGATTAACACCTTCTAATTTCTAACTGATTTAGTGGGTTTTATTGATTTCTTCTCTGCATCTCACGGCCACAGCCTACAGAGAGCATCCAAAGAATCTGATCAATCTCAATATTAAAATGCATCAGTCAGGACAAGACTACCAAAAGAGTTTAAATTTGCAATATAGCTTGTAATTGGCAAAGTTAGTAGCAATGGCTTTAGAAAATAATGGAATTAGTATTATCTTTTCAGTACGAGAGAAACCTAACTAATTTGTTTTCTCTTGGGTAACACCACTATATTACTTAAACCACAACGCGACTTCCATTAAAGCAACTCTTCATAAAAGTACACTCTCTTGCATAATAAAACTCTGTTTGGCTTCTAGTGCAGGGAGAGAGTAGAGGCAATGAGAGACATACAGTAGTTGACATTGCTTGACTGACGAGGCCTAAGGTGGGCTTTTCTTCGACCGACAGAATGAGATCCGTGACAAGAGAGACACAAGGAGCCTCTTAAATTCACTGGTAGTGTTCCTAAAATTAAAACAATCACACTGGAGTACTTTAAGCATGCTGACGCTAAAGGCAAAATGTGCCTTTAATTTGTACAAGATGTTCACGGCAAAGACTTTTTTTCCACATCGGTTACAAGTAGCTCTAATGTAATCAAGCTCCTCAGATCGTCTCCCTCGTCCACAAGACTGACTTAGTATTTCATGACATAGCAATTTTTTTTCTTGTTGTTATATTGAAATCAGTTGCATTGTACACTGTTTCTGTTTAATTTTTTATTGTTTAATTTTACTGTCTACCTGGCTATTGTCTGGAAAGGTACACTGAAAAAAAAATTGGGAGTACCATTTACTTAGAAAAAGCTGGGTAACTTTTTCCACATAGAAAGTCTTTGTAAATTTCACTCAATAAAACCTTAGTTGATTTTAATTACTAAGAAAAGAAAATATGAGTATATTTTACTAACAAATTTATCTTATCAACAAAAGATGTACTTTTGTTTTGCTGGATGCACACACAAAGAGAATCTAGAGAAGCCAATTAACCTGAAAGCACTCAGAGGGAACCCTGTATGCATGGGGAGAACATGCAGACTCCCTGCAGAATGACCCTGGACCAGGGATTGAACCCAGAACCGTCTTGCTGCAAGGCAGCAGTTCTACAAACTGCACCACGGTGCAGCCAACAAGAAAATATTGTCGATTTCTGACCTAAATATGGTAAGGTAAGGAACTGTTAAATTTAATCACAAATTCTACATTTTCTATATCTATTGAAAAGCATTATTTTAGCAGTATAACTACTTTGTTTATATAGCCAGTTGAAGTCTGTTTATGTTCTTAAATAAGCTCTAAAACATCTAGTTTAATTGATCTTTTATCATGAATATTGAATATTATTATGATCCTATCCATACGCATATACATCAATATATATATATATATCAATATATGCTGCTTTTCTGCTAAGGGACCAGGACGACTGATCCGGCAAAAGAAAGAATGAATGGGGCCATGTATCGTCAAATTTTGAGTGAAAACCTCCTCCCATCAGCAAGGGCATTGAAGTTGAAACGTGGCTGGGTCTTTCAGCATGGCAATGATCCCAAACACAGTGCCTGGTTAACAAAGGAGTGGCTTCATTTATGTGCAAAATTCAGCTAAGGGATTTGCCTACCAACAGTGTAGAGCTTTCTTGCGATTAACAGCTGGCATGATAGAATGTTGCCATATAGGGTTGAGACTTTATTGATGCTAGTCTTGTGTCAAGGGGGGAAAGAAAATAATCCACATCTCTTCAAGAAACAGAACATCAAGTCATGAATGACATTCTGAAGGAAACAGGAATGGAAGGCTGAAACAATTTGTTTTCTGCATAGAAAGACTGCTATGAATAAGGCATCATCTGATGCACATTGCTTCTCATACAACGAGACCCCCTATATAGATGTAAAAACAAGAATTTTTTTACTAATTTTTGTGGAAATATTTTTGTAAGATTGTTCTTAATATATATAGTAAGAAATAAAAATTGAAACAAAATAGAGGAATTTGGCAAGAAGGTTATAGCAAATATATGCACACTCCAATGCTGAGATAGATAGATAGATAGATAGATAGATAGATAGATAGATAGATAGATAGATAGATAGATAGATAGATAGAT
>JAUZNJ010037350.1:931-11487 GCA_034780135.1 Jordanella pulchra | reverse complement strand
ATATTTATCACAGTTTCAGATACTTTTTCTATGCAGTTTCATGCTGTAGTAGTTAATTCTAAGAATTAAAGTGCAACTTTATGATGTTAGACCTACTTCAACGGTCAGATCATTAAGGAGAGGTGGGCCTTGGGAAAATAGATGAATGTGTGTGGGTTTGGTTAGGAAATGCTCTAAGTACATTGGTAAATGAATCTAACTGACTGCATTTTATTGTATTCCCCCACAAAGCTCAGCCTTGACTACAATCATGGCAGTTAACTTCTCCACTAATTGGCTGTTTCTAAAGTTTTCTTTGACACGTAAATATTGAGCGTGATTGGTTCAGGCCTGACACACACTGCGAGGTCAGCCGGTGAGGAGGAGGGAAGGAATATCAATGCTAGATGTTGAATATGCATGAATGGTCTCTAAACTCTTTTGAATTCTGCTGTAAACAAAAATGTATAATGTACCTTTAATATGTTTAGATACAAAACCATCTTGCTAATCCCTGAATGACACACCAAATGAAATTTTTGATGCAAAAGGTATTGTTGGACCCAATCAACAATCTGTCGTTTTGACCCTAGTTTTATCTTAATTTGAGATTTAGTAAAGGATTTTACATTGATGTAGAGCCATTGGCGACTATAATTTCTCTATGCAGGTAGCCGTGTTCAAAATTCATCTATGCAGCTTAAGAGGAATGAATTGTCAAGTGACCCAGAAAGCCGCTCTATAGCAGGCTAAGGTTCCTTTAAGCACAAGAGCTGACTAAACTAAAACTTGTTTGGAAACAAAATCCAGACATGACACGTATATTATCAGACATATTTTTAGTTCTCTAATGGAGATTTATTCTAGAAAGGTAAAGATGCCCTTTTCTTTAAAAGCAACTTCATGACTTTAATCTTCTGGTCAAAAGTGGTCTACTATCAAAATCCAACATAACAAGGTAAACTGTTTAATTTTGCAACAATACAGTGTTGTCATTTGAAAGTTTTAAAAAGTTCTTTTTTAAAATAGAGAACAAAATATAATATAATACACTGCAAACGTCGCAAATGAATACATTTTGGAATTTCTTCTTAAACTACTACCAACACGATGAGGAATAGAAAAAGAAAACTATGTTCTGCAATCCTTTAGAAACAAAGGAGTAGATTACATGAGAACACACTTTTTCAAAGGACAACAAGTAGGGAAGAATTTGGCAGAATTTTTCCATATGAGGTATTTATCTTGCTAATGTCTTACAAAAAACAGTTTTCCACACAAAATCAGATAACTATAGTAAATTATTCTTGCATGTCTGCAACAATGAGGGTCTCTGTCCCACTGAAGATTTTACCTTGACATGAGTCATGACAGACTGACACCAACTCCAAAATGCTTGATCAGCTGCAAATTTATTGACATTTTTGCCAGTTTTAACTTTCTGAATGTTACTTTTTCTAACACTTTGAAGAAGACATTCATTGGAGTATCCTAAGCCCAGTTTACTTAAAAGCTTTATTTATCATCTTATTTTTGTCTAATTTATTTTAGTGGCTATAGAGTTAAAGCCATAACTTCCCTATATACCAGTACTGAAGTCAAATGTACGGAATGTAAGGAATGAGTGTCTCCGTTTTGACGTCACATCCTGCAACTAAGATCCTATAGGGGACTGCTTCCGGATTCAACTTCGTCTTGTGCCGGTGGCCTATGGCCTCGTAAGGCGAGATACATCGATTCTCAGCTAAAGCTACGTAAGTAGCCACCAAATCCCTCTGGAGAAGAGTCTGGACTCACTGGACGGAGTTAGACTGAACCTGCCTAGGATTCAGGAAGCCTGAATGTAGGGTCTTTTCCTGCAATTCAAATGGAGTTGAACGCAGTGTTTGTTAACCCATCTGCTGAAGCAGATAACTACCCAGCTCTGGTTGATCCACTGAACAGCTAGGCGCAATTGCTGTTTTCCAGAGGAGCCATGAGAAGCTGCAGGGCCAAACTGTGAAGCCGCCTGAAGATGCTAGCTAACTGCCGTAGCAACAGGGGGGCGCCCCAATCAAGCCCTTGAGTTACAAAATTAAACACAGTTGCTTTGTTATTGCATCAGATTAATCCAATTTTTTTTAGATTTGTCTGTGGATGAACTGACTGGGCCAAGGATTGGGTCTCTGAACAGGACCGAACCAAACCGAAGGGTCCTTCCCTCCATCAAGACAACATTAAGATTCATCCTTCCATTCCTTCATTCTGATGCTTAATAATACCATCGCTTGGGTGGAAAATGAGGTAGAATAAGTGTTTTTGCTTGTGTTTTGCGTGAAATAGGCTTTCTGATTTTAACTTTTGATGGGGTAGAGGTAAAAGTGACCAACTGAATGCAACAGTGGAATTGCTAGCATCTTTACCTTCAAGCTACCTCAGGTCCAGCCTCATTTGTAGGCCAAGTTGTGAGCCTAACTTCCTTTGTTTCAGCCAGAACCGATCGAGCAGAGCCTCCTGGGAACAGCTAAGCTAACCCATTCTCTTTCAGGTTTATTGCAATTTAATGCATTTCCAAGTCATTATTTATTTTTCGCTGTGAAGCCCAAATAAACCTGACTCTTCTGCCTGCATTTAATATCTCTGCCTCATGGTCTATTCATATTTACCTGCTGCTACTTTTAAAGGACATTCTAAATGCATAATGCTTTAAAGCTTGAACCTTTCTCACAGACTCTTGAAAGAACTCCTAAAACCCCCTTTTCCTTTTATTTGTTTTTATTTACTACTTCTTATCTTCAGTAGTGTTTGGAAGTTTTGTAGTGATTATTAGGTGCGATTGTTTTAATCCATGGTATTTTGTGGTTATTTTATACAGTGAACGATTGATCACTCAGGCCAGATTCACCCTTTTTGGTTGACGGATGAATGAACAGAGACATTTTCTAGATCTAGTAACTAGATCTTAACAGCCGAATCTAGGAGCCCCACTTTGAGTAAAAGGCAGATCAGAGTTGTAATCATTTAACTAATTATTATTATTTATTGATTTTATCCTCGATTTTGAATGACCTATTAATTAGCTTCAACTCCCAGTTCTAGTCACTTAATGTATTCATAATCTTCTGGTAAAGTAGCACAACGCCGGTATCTTTAGGCTAAGATTTCCATTAAAAATAAAAAGATCTGTATGACATCTTTTTAACAACCAAAGCACACCTCTGCATTAGTTTATAAAGATCTTTCACAACTTTATTAACTTTTAATCATAAGATACACCAGCTGTGTAACTAACAATTGTCTTAATTGTATGGTCAATAGTATACAATATATCTAAGACTAGTTAAATTGATAAGGACTTTAAAATAACCGATTAACCTAGTAGGTTGTATGCATTGTCTTCTCTTAAAAGTTTGTTAGCTTGTTTCTATCTATGGCATTATTTAACTGAAGAAATGTACCTTCTAAACAAACAGAGATAAAAGCAACTCATCTGTGTTGCTGTTTATTAAACATAGATTTAACGTTGATTTATGTTTAATCATTAGCAATGTTCAAATGTTTCACCTTTGTTTATTAGTTAAAAAAAGAACTAAAAAAAAGATGAAGCAAAACAATTGCTTGAGGATGCAAAATGTTTCTGCATTCATGTGAAGTGAATCGACCTCCAGGTCTGAACCCTTCATGCAAGTAGAATTAATTAAAGACAAAGACATTTGAACTTTCTACAGAAAGGCTGGCATCCATCTCAATTAATCTTATCTTCTTAACACCTAATAAGGGACAATGGATCTTGCTGAACCACAGCCGTTTTAAAGCCATGTGAAATATCTCCCTCTCCACTGACAGGCATTGCCTGATTTCTTCCTGCTTCCAGCTGAGATTGATCTATTGAGACACATCTCCTTTTCTATCCAGGGATTTTTTATAAATTAAAGGCAAAAATGCAAACAAAAAATACTAATCTGACAAGATTAGACTGAAACAAGTGTAAATATCTTATAATATATTATTTATTTTAATACAAATTACTAACATTAAAGCAGGGGAAAAGTTACTCTAGGACAGGTATGATTTTTCCTCTCTGACATGATATTTTCCTTCATACCTGATCTTTAGACTCCTGCAATGAAAATGTATTACAGTAAATGATTACGCTTATGCTGAACTGACAGAAGTTGACAAGATATGTGGAAACCCGGTCACACCAAGAGGAACCAAGGTCCACACATCCACACATGACAAAGTGAGATCTTGAGGGAGACTTGATCTAATCTGCTTGCCTCCCAGAAATGCCAGTAGGTCAAAGCCAATCAGCTCAGAAATCCCAAATGCATGTTAAGAATTGATGTGCACATCCTATAGCTTGTTTGCTGCTGCTGCTTCAGAGATTCTCTTTTTTGGGATACTGATATAAAAAGTAGACATGTATGTGTTGAAACATATTTAGTCCACAGTGAACATCTTTTGCCCTCAGATAAGGAAGATTTTTGATTCAAACTGTAAAAAGAGACTAATAGGTGCTTATTTTAAAAATATATATATACTTTTATTTTAATTTTTATGCATTTGTATTTAGAATATCTTAATTCTAACTAATTTGAAATAAACCAAGAGATGAACAATACGGCTTCAACATATTATCAGACTATTAATAGAAATGCTGTAGAAACTATTTTGTTATGGAAGAGGGTGAATTTTTGGTATAGACTGTAAGGTGCAAGTAACCATTTATATAACGAATAGAATAGAATAGAATAGAATAGAATAGAATAGAATAGAATAGAATAGAATAGAATAGAATAAGCTCTGCTGTTCGTCATGCAAGATTTTTTATGTTTATATTCAACCAATAACCTATTAAAAGTGAAAACATCTTTTTTTCAATAAAGGCTCCTTAATAAGGTCATGTATATATCTGTAGATGCTGGGTGTCATCTAATTGCACTGGAAGACAAGCACAAAATATTCCACCCCTCATGCTGTTCTCTGCTCTTTTATGCAAACCAACATGTCAAAGCACAAGGGGGAATAGTGTCTGTTGGCTTCAACCAACAATGTGCTAAATGCCAAAGACCAATTAGCCTCCTGTGGCCACCACTGCTGGGTCCTCCTGCAGACCCTTAATTCCAATCAAGCTCCCTGCCTGACATCCAGCCTGAGTTCAAGGCCATCATAAACAAGAGGCTCTGCTTTGCTGCACTGCAGTATGTGCGAAGTACTACAATGTGCAATAAAAAATAATTTATTTAAATATATATGTAACTTCAAAAATAATAGATTTTTTGTAATGAACTTTACGTTTGACTTCATATCTCAAAGTTCTGCAATGGGAAAAAGATTAAAATAACCACATAAGAAATTAAATGAAAGAATACTCAATTAGGCAGGACATGCTTTTCTAAATAATAGTTTTAAGTTCTATCTAAAAAAACGTCCAAACTTTGCAGGGCTCAGAGCTTTCTTTAGATGGGGAGTTGTGGCCTCAAAGGTTCTGTCAGCCATCGCTTTTAGTCGTGTCCTGGGCAGAACCAGACGATACTGTTAGTCTGACCAGGGTAATGTTTTGGGTTTAAGCTGTCCAGTGAGGTAAGTGGGGACTGAAGACAGTGATAGGTGTCCATGAGGATCTTGTATTTTATATAAAAGTAGATTATGAGCCAGAGTAGTGTACAGAGGATAGGGTTCATGCTCTTGTGTTTTTTTACATCCTCATCAGGATGCTGGCAGGGCTGTTCTGAACATATTGGAGCTTGTGAAAGCTTTAGGCTGGAATTAGAATTTTGAGTGCATTACAGTGGTCAAGACTGTAGGAGACAAACATGGACAAGATTGAAATTTTTCATAGAAACTGCTGGATTTGAGATGCTTGTGGAGCTTGGAGGGAACTACTTTTCAGAAATATAAAATCTTTTTGGAAATGAATGAAGGATTTAAAGTTAGTCTGTAATTTGGCAAAGATTCAAGACCCAGAGCAGGTTTTTAATGATGGCAGATCTGAAGGTAATGGGGACATTAGGGTTCAGGTTTTCAGTGAGAGGTGTATTGTTTTAGTTATGAGTCAGTTGATAGGTATTAAAGAAATCTCTAGGGTTGTACTGTTAAAAGTTGAAAATAAAGAATGTAATCTTTGCAGTAAAAAAGCTAAATGTGTCATGATCCGTGGTTCTTTGTGTTATTTTTGAAGCTTCCTGCTGTCTCTGTGTTCTCTGTGTCGTCCTGTCCTCCCCTGATTACCCCCAGGTGTGTCTTGTTTCCCTGATTACCTCCCTATGTATTTAAACCCTCCTGTGTCTCCTGTTCCTCGTCAGGTCCTTGTCTGTGGTTGTGTGAGTTCTCCTGTGATCCTAAGTGTTAGTTTGAATGATTCTATGCCTCTTGTATGTCCAGCGCTACCGGTGTAAAACCCTGGTTTCCATTTTGCCGCGCTGTCTGGTCTGATGACTATTTTCAGTTGTTGTATTGTGGACTCTTCATCATTAAAACCATAATTTTCACCACTTCCTGGCTCCAGCCTCTGCCTCACCACCACCAAAACAACCGCTTCCTGACAAAATGGTTGCAATCAGATACCATGTGACTGTAGAAAGGAGGGATCTTTGGTTTAAGAATATAAGTAATGGTGGAAAATTTTTTTTTAATTACTTGGGCTATTTGATCTAGCTGTAGAGAGTGTTTTGCATATGTCATGCAATGTTCCCTCTTGGCCAAGTTGTACATCATCAGGCCAGATGTTTTTAAAAAACCCTCCAAGACATTGCCAGACCGCTCCATTGCTCTCAGCTCATCAGTGAATCAGACGGGGTCAGTGGGAAAAGCTGACAGTCCAAGTTGTTAGTGGTGCATGAGTGTCAAAGAGGGAGCTTTGCATGGTGTTTTAGAAATACATGATCTCATCAACTGAAGAATATAAGGGGGAAAGAGATTAAATATGTTGACTGAAAGAAGTGGAATCAATGTTCTTGATATTTTTTAACATTATGTGCCGCTTTGGTTTGGTTACAGTGAGTAGCGAGTAGACAATGAGTGGGATGGACAGGTGGCCAACATCATACACTTCAAGATCAGTGACTGACCAGGTCCACAGTATGCCTGTTACTGCGTGTGGGGCCATGTATGAGCTGGTGAAGATTAGGACAGCACAGTACATGGTTGAAATCAGCAGCAAGTTGGCAGGAATTGTATGCATTCATATGTATGCTGAAGTTGCTAATAACTAGAATTCACATTGTGAAAATTCTGGAAATTTGTCTGTAAGTTTTTCATATTTCTTCAGGCTCATTCTCATATTGCTTCAACTAGATTGCAGCTGCATGTTCAAACCATAGTCCAGAAATAATATCTGTGAGAGGAAAATAAACTCTCTCCATCACTCTTTAGCATCTCAGTCACAAAAATAGATATCATGCTTCAGCATCTCTGGCATTAAAAGTCTAACAGACCAAATATATTAGTAGGACATAAAATTTGCACACATAGTTATTGGAATAGTACCCTACTAAATTTTTCTACGAGACAGTTCCTTACCCCAACAATATTGAACGAGCTGACATTGGTAAAATTGGTGTAATTTAGTTTGTTGTGCAGCTCAGCACTTAAGCACAAGATATACTTTAAAGAAAGTGATACCTGGATATTTCTGACATTATCAAGATGGAAGTTCAAATTTGATCTTTAATCTGTTTTTTGCATGTCACTTAGAAAATATATACACACACCTCAGGCTAAAAATATTAATTCAGAAAAGTGAATGCTGGTTTATGTTTTAACACACCTAAAGTTAATGTGAATAATTCATACTTATTTAATGATTGGAATAAGGTTTTGAGACCATCATGTTTCCCTTATTTAGTGCATTTTCTGCCAAAGCATGGCGGTTGGGTGGGATATAACACTACAAATGTATCACTCAGAAGTGTAAATCTGTTACTCGGAGAAAATCTGTCCTGTTTTCTGCTGGCTGCATTTAATTGGGGGAAAGTGAAGCTTTTTAACTGATGTAGTTTCCTTATACTTTCTCTTTTTTATTGTCCATTATTCGGTCAAATGTATTCTCTTAACTATAAACAAGCCCCTGATTGAATAGGAGTGAGTAATTGATCATTCAATAATAGCCATGGCTGACAGTAAATCAGAGTGTGAGCACTGAGCTGCCCCTCAAACTTTAATGAAGGTAATGAATGAACATGAGCAAATTACCCTGTCGCTGTCATGAGCCTCCTCACACACTTAATCCTCTCTATCCTCCTACCTCATCAGTGAAATTTACTGCTGTCTAGCAGCTGATCCATAAATTACATTGAGACATCACTATGGAATATCCTCAACTGATATAGCTCTTGTGAAACTATTACATGAAGCTCTTGTATTAACTTAATTACCTATATCAATGTGATTTTGGTGACTATGAGAACACTAAAATCCTTCATCATGCAAAGAATAGAAGTATTTACAGGAAAATGTCCTTCTGCGTAGCTTCCTCTGTAAATGTTGGTCTTGAACCACTGATATGATTGACTAATGGACTCTTGTGGTTTGCTGTGTGGTGTGCCGCAGGTTTCAGCACTTGGATCTATAATTTATTTTTTGTAAATTTTTTTGTGATACTTTACCAGAAGATTATGAATATATTAGATAACTAGAAATGGAAGTTGTAGCCAATAAATGGGGAAATCGGAATTGAGGGTAAAATCAATAAGTGATCATCATTTAAATGATTATAACTGTAATCTGCTTGATACCAGGGTTGTTAGCCTTTTACTCAAGGTGAGGCTCCAAGAGTCGGATGTTAAGATCTAGTTACAGTTCACCAATTCAGTCATTTAGACTATGGCTATCAGCAGATTTATTAATTATCATTTAATAACATAATTTATTATTATCATTAAATACATGTAAATAAAAACAAATAAAAGGGGGGGAAGAGGTTTAAGAGAGTCCAAGAGTTTTTGAGGAAGGTTCAAATTTTAGGACTTAATGCATTTAAGGTGTCCTTTAAAAATAGCAGCAGATAAATGTGAATAACCCCTGTGGCAGAGATTAAATGCAGTAAGTTGGGCTTGGTTGGCTGAAGGAGGTGTGGTTTGGGCGGTTCCAGCTGAAACAAAGGAACAGTTAGCAACTCATAAGACGGCCACCACAACGTTACAGCAAATGCTACTCTAACAGTCTCTCCAGACATAGATAGTTACCACATTGTTTGTTTAGTAACCATTAGTGTTCAGTCCAGAACTTTTACTTTCATTCTACCTATTTACCCACAGAACAAATATTAAGCATCAGGAAATGGAGAAGAATGGATGTTAGAGTTGGTTCGTTGGAATAGGAGGGATCCTTCAGTTCTTTCTGATTCAGAGGTCCAGTCCTTCGTCCAGTCAGTTGATCCTCAGGCAACTCTCAAAGAGATTTTAATTAATCCGATGCAATAACAAGAGGGAGCTTTGCAGGGCTTAATTTTATAACTGACAGCTTTGAACGGGGCTTCCACCTGTTGTTAGAAGGTGCCTGAGGTGCCGACCTAAGCAGGCGGCGGTGGCAGCTTCAGGTACTGGAACCAGTAAGGCACACACAGTTCAGCTCTGCAGCTTCTCGCGGCTCCTCTTGAAAACAGCAAGTGGGCCCAGTTGTTCCGTGGGTTGACCAGAACCGGCTTGTTTATCATCTGCTTCAGCAGGCAGGTTCACAAACACTGCATTCAACTCTGTTTGACTCACAGGAAAAGACACTAAGTTTAGGCTCTCTGAATCGTACCAAGGTGCGGTCTGATTTAGTCCAGCGAGTCCAGACTCTTCTCCGGAGGGATTTGGGTGCCGCTTACGTAGCTTCAGCTTAGAATCGTTGTGTCTTGCCTTCGGCAGCCTTGGGCCACTGGCAACAGTAAGTTGAACAGGAGCCGGCCCCTTCAATAAACTCCTTCGCAGGGTTGTGACGTCAGAGGGGAGTCACTCTCGTTACATCACTGACATTTGACTACAACATAGGGCAGGCTTCCTTAATTACGGTCCTCGATGGCTGGTGTCCTGCACCTTTTAGATGTGTCTCTGCTTTAACACACCTGAGTCAAATAATCAGGTCATTAGCAGGACTCTAGAGAACTTGGCTGCATAATAAGGAGATAATTTAATAATGGTATTCAGGTGTGGAAGTAGAGATGCATCTAAAATGTGCAGGAAGATGGATCTCAATGGCCAGATTTGAGGATTCCTGACATAGCGGATCTCAAAAGTATACACACCTTCTCTAAATTCTAAAATTTGGAGACTTTAAAACTGAAACTATAATATATATATTGTTTTGCTGAAGCCCTCTTTCTGCTGATGAAGTTCTACTTTGATGTTTCTGGAAGGGAACAAGGTCACTACTTCATGATCCAATTTCCACGTAGAGGAGCCTGCCAACTCATTACATACAAAGAAGGGCGAGTATCCAAAAGACCTTATCGCTCAATCATTCATGACATTTTTATTTAAATCTTACCTCTGAGCTAAAGATTTGTGAGGCGTGTATAGCTGGGACACTGCCAGCAGACAGTGAAGGACTGTAAAGTCAGCCAAAACCATCAATTTACTGTGAAAATCAGTTTCTCTTTAGTCTTGCACATC
>JAUZNJ010037349.1:0-11487 GCA_034780135.1 Jordanella pulchra | reverse complement strand
CGACTGTACCATAAAAAATTCCTAGTTTGTGAACTCCTTCACTAACAATGGCAATAAACCCGATTCTGATTCTGAAATGGTTGACATTTCAAACCCAATATCAAAATAGTTCTGTTCTAAAAACTTTTTTTTTTTTTTTTTTTTTATTTTTCTAACGAGACAAAGAACTTCTAAACAATAATCAAAGTATGTTGGTACTCTACCTGCAGCTCACACCAGGCCACCTCCACCCAGGTGTCAGTATCCAGGCCTTTGTAGACGGTTTTGAAAGACCCTCTGCCAAGCTCAATGTCAAATTTAAGAAACCTTCCTCCTGGAGATGTAGAGACCGCTTTCATCTCGGCTTCCTCTTCATTTTCCTCACTCGCTGTCTTAGTAGAAACTTTACCACCTTTACTGCAAGCAACATTCAAAGCATGTCCAACTCTCTCCTTGTCCTCATCCGCGCTGGTGCTCTCTGTTGCACTGTCTTTTTGTCCACTCTGGCTTTCAGTGCTGGAGCTCTCTTGAACCCCACAGCCCGTCCCTCGTGTCCTGTCCACTATTGATCTCAGGTTTATGTTCAGGATTTTGCTGCTGTTTTCAGCTTCAGCTGCCTCATAGGATGGCTCATCCGTGTTTGAAAACCACAGGCTTCTCCTGATGAATCTCTGATGCACGTTCCTCTGATAAACAGAGGAAGGATCACTTCCACCTCTCACTAAAGAGTTCACTTTATCATCCTCCATAGCCCCATGTGTGTGTGTGGAGAGACTGCACTGATAACTGGGTACAGACGAATGCTTGGGCTCTTGCAGAGTCCCACAGTTGGGGTTGGCTTCCGGCTCCATGGTGACTTTTAAAAAGTTAAGTCACTTTGGTTTCCAGGTTCTCTCAGGCATGGCTTCAATTTCCAAATGCAGTTTTTTTTTTCCTTTTTGCAGATGAATACCTGCAGCGCCCACCCGGTGACGCAGTTTGTCAGCAGAGGCCCTAAATAGCGCTGGGGTGGATGACACAGGCGAGATTTCATCAGATGCAATAGCTGCAAAAGAAATATTGACACACAATAGTCATTTAAATGCAAAAAAAACCTCCAATAAATTATAAAACGTAACCCCACAAAACAATTAATAAAAAACAGTTCTTTAGATTAAAACAAAAACAATCCGAAAAAGTCAGCAAACGTGGTTTAAAAATGCAAATTAGTTTCAAACAAAACCTTACCGTTTTGCAGAGGCCATCTTCGTTCAGGTGCAGTAAAAACTAGCAAGCTAAAACTTAAGTTTGAACAAGCTAGCGCCGTCTACACGCCCTTAAAATACGCTCAACCCCACGCATGACATGAACCCATGTACCAACACAAGAAAAAGGAATAACACGAAAACTAAACGGCTTACCTTGTGCATAAAACACACACACACACACACACACAGAAAAGCGACTCGTGCACCTCCCACAGCAGTCCGAGGTCCGCAGAAACAGCTCGCTAATGTTAGCCGACTGTCCACAGCAAAGAAAAGAAAAGGACGGTGGACTTTCTTAAATCAATACCATGCCCCCGTTTCCACTTAACACAGCGGAAAATGCAGCCCTGGTCCGGGCTTTGCTAACCAACCACACCAGGGTGGGAAAATGACAAATGTGATGCGTTTATCTCATGACAGGTCCTCACATCCTTTTATATTTGAAGACCTCAATTCTAGCTCTCAGCCGATTGTTTTCTCTCCGTAGTTGGTTAAATAACACTCAGCTCCGTTTAGTCCACGGGTTTTGTTTAGCTCTTTCACGCAGGTAATTTACACGGACAACTGTATTCCCTTGTCATCGTCTCTCTTCAATGTTGGGTTCACGAGCTGCCGCGAGGCTCTAAAATGTGTTTCCCATTCAGTTTGCATGGCTCCACGCCCCTAGTAACGACTGCAGGGAAGGTCCAATCACGCAGGACGCTGGGACAACCACAGAGACAGTCGACTCATCACATTGTTGCACCTTCTAACAGAGACAGACGCGAATATAACAAGGAAACACAAGGAGACATGGATTTTCTTTTTCTTAAGCAATGCAAGATTATTTCACTAATTTACTGGCGAATCAAAGCGTCAATACGTAAAAAGGGAAATAAAATTACAAAAATAAAACAAAGTTGCTTATTTCATTCCTTACAGAACTACTTGAAAGATTGAACACATTAGATGTAAAAAAATATCAATTTAAAAAACAGCTATGTTGAAACATGGGCGGTTCTAGAGGGCTCAACAGGGGCCCCTGTACTAAGAAAAAATACACTAGATGTTTAAATCTAATTAGGTAAAAAAAAAAAAAACAATCTTGAAATAAGTGTATTTCTCTTGATTCGAGCAAGTAGATTGGACAATTTCCCAATGGAGTAGGATGAATTATGTTTAAAATAAAATGTTTATGTTTAAAATAAAAGAAACTCCATTAAATTATTGCAAGTGCATAATATATATTCTAAGAGCCAAAATACACATTCCTTTGGCAGGTCATCATAATTATCACTCAAATTGAGGGCAAATACACTTAAAAAAAAATCACTTTTTTCAGTTTTTGTAGTGCAATACAGAGTAAACATTGTTGTGGTGATACTTACTAAGAGAAGAGATTCTGATTCATCCCTTAGACCAATTTTAATATTTAACTTTTACAATTATTTTGAGAAAGCAGTTAGTTTTAAGCTTCAGTTTGTATCAAGATAAAATCTCAGTTTTCATTTGTCGGATTAGGTGTCTGCAACCTTTGCTTTGGGGCTCACTTGATATACTTATTGTTGGACTCTTGCCCTGTTTGTTGTGTTTTTTACAAAACCCTTTGTTCTGTTCCCCCATGAAGAAACACTTGCTCTTTCATGGCCCCTCTTGTAAATTTAGATCTAGAACTGCTAAAATCATAGAAAACAATTACAGCACTACATATAATTTTTGACCTATTGCATCACATGTTTTGGTCAGTTTTTAAATTTTTGTTCTGTTTTGTAGAAAAGCAGTTACATCAAGGTTAAAGTAAAACCTCAACTTGTATGTGTTTATTTCCATCAAATAGGACATAAACAGGTGTGTTTACTTCCTCATGCAAGTTTTACTACTGAGACCTGCTAATGACCCAATTATGTGTTTCAGGTGTGCTGAGGAATACATCAAAAGATTACAACCAATCGGCCCTTGTAGACTGAACATGACACTTGTGGCATAAGGAAACACTTTTAAATGTCTCCATTTTTATCTTTCCGTTTTATCCCCACATAATTTGCATGTCTTTAAATCGGTTTCCTCTCTTAAATGCATCTACTTGGATTCTATGATTTTAAAAAGTCATACGTGAAAACCCTGCACTAGATTAAGAGTAATACAATCAGATTGTTACTAATTTAAACAGAAGAAAAAAAAACCCATCTAGGTATAATAATTACTTGTCCATGGTTTGCTCTTTATAAAACATATTTGATATTTTGTAAAAATCCAGCCTTTAATTCCCTTTTATTGTCAGTCCTCTTAGCTCAGTGAAAAAATAAACACCGGATAGTATTATTAGAGGACCCAATAAAATCTGCAGTACCTTAGAAATCTATTCACACCACTTCGATCTTTTTCCTTTTTTCCATGTTGCAATCAAAAATATCAGAGTATTCTGGTTGTGCTTTGCTAAATAGGCCAATATAAAATACCGTATTATTGTTAGGTGGAATGAAGAGTTCAAAAAAAAAATCTTCATAAAAAAAAGTAAAAAAAAACTTTTCATGCACGAGGAAGTTATCTCGAATTATCTTAAAATCCAATGTAATCAATGCCATCAGAACTCATCAATTATTAAACAGAGCATGTTCGTGAGGTTGTACTGTAAATACTTTCTGAATGCATCTCACCAAAAATCATCTTTAACACTTAAGCCATCTGTAGATTGCCTTAATATTTTTATTTGTTTTA
Organism: Jordanella pulchra; assembly: GCA_034780135.1. Lineage (NCBI taxonomy): Eukaryota > Metazoa > Chordata > Actinopteri > Cyprinodontiformes > Cyprinodontidae > Jordanella > Jordanella pulchra. The sequence goes on along the minus strand of JAUZNJ010037349.1, from coordinate 7,564 downwards.
CTCAATGAAAACAGCAGCTTAAAATACAAGATGCTCTACTACATATGTGCCGGAGATGTCGTATTTTACTATCATTCCACTAAAAGTTTAATGTAATATGTATTGTGTAGCATGCAATTAAATCAAGACTTTGAAGGAAGCACCATTTATATTTATAGGAAACGTATTCTTCTTATTGACCAGACAAAAAAAAAAACTGGTATAATAAAGAACTTTGCTGGGGTTATAAATGTATTCAGAAGCTTGTTTACTCATGAACTTCCTAGTGCAATATAATGCCAAATATTTGAGGATGTGCATCTAAGCAAAAATGTATACATCATCTTTACAGGGTGAAGCACTTTAATTGATTAAATTACCTCTACATTTGCAAATGATTAATTTTGGCCTACACAGACCAATAGATAATTCCAGCTTTTTAAATTACTTTGTAATAGGATAGTTTTCTGATTTAATAACAGAGTTTTGTGGTCATAACAACCACACATACGTTTCTCCCAAAAGCCTAACTTGGCAAAATGTCTCTTATGCCTGTGGAGCTGGACTGCTGTAGAGGGTACATTTACAAAAATTTACGATGCCATGTAACTGTATCAGTAAAATGAAATTTGTAGCTGTTGATCTGTCGAGTATATGGTTGCAACCACTGTTCTGCTTAAACAGGATACTTTACGGTTCAGTTTGCAGCAGCCTGCTCACTGGAACAAGATGCACAACAACAGTAGCAGAGGAAGTGGAGCTGAGGTAAGATCTCTGAAATGATTTTTCATTGAAAAAAAACAGGAAGATCCCTGATTATTTACACTGAGTTTTAATTGTTTTCAGGCAATAAATGTTTATCATACTTAATTTGCCAACCTGTTTACTAAAATAAGAGAAACACAGTTAGAATTTTTAAATGTAAGGATGCAATCAAGATCTAAATAAAAAAATAAGTACATTAACAAATGTTTAGATGATTAGGAAAATAAGTCAGTTCACTGCAGCAGTGTGTCTGCACAAAAACATTGTTAGTTTACGTTTTTGACCTGTTTTATTGGGCTGTTTTTCACTAACATAAGATGATCTTGGAAAGGCAAACACTTATACCTTGTATTACCACATACCCACAAAAACAAGTCAATCCCTGAGACAATTCAACTGAGATCTGCAAGCATGGTGGCTCAGGTGACAGTCTGGTCACTGTGACACTAGTGACCTTATAAATAATGACTGCCCTGCTTTGTTACCTCTTCATTGGCCTAAATGCACTCATTGAAAAGGCCACACACCCCTTACACACACACCCTCACACCTCTGTGTTTTAAATACTTAGTGAGGACCCCGCCTTGTCTTCGTTTGTTTTCAGCACTTTCTTTGGCCTAAACCTGACCCTAATACAAACTATTACCAATACGAACCGTATCTAAACCTAATTAACACTGTAGTCCTAAACCTAACCTCTAGCCCCCACAAAAAGTAAAGACAAGAATAAAAGGGCCTCAGTTCACTAGTAAAATGCAGAACCTATGTTCTCTCAGCTACTACAGCTAGAAACCACAGATTATGGCTGAAATCTTGGTGTCATGATGGACTCAGACCTGAACCTTAAGAGGCACATAAAGGCAGTTACTAAGTTGGCCTGTTATTACGCATTATTATCTTTAACTAAAAAGTTATTCAGACTGCTGCAACTGATCCAAAATGCTGCTGCCAGTGTTCTCACTAGATCTAAAAAAGTAGAGCACATCTGCCCAATTCTGAAGTCCTTACACTGGCTCCTTGTAGCTCAGAGAACAGACTTTAAAATCCTTCTGTTAGTCTATAAATCATTAAATGGATCAGCACCAGAATACATAACCAATTTGTTGTCAGTGTATCAACCTCCCAGAACACTCGGGTCTTCTAGTTCCAGCTACTCTGTACACCCAGAACCAGAACCAAACAAGCAGCATTTAGTTCCTATGCTTCACTTATCTGGAACAAACTCCCATTAGACTGTAGAGCTTCTGAAAGCCTGTGTTCTTTTAAGCCAAAGTTAAAAACCTATTTAGGTTGAGGTTCAACTGTTAAATCTCTTTTATGCATGTGTTTAATGTTGATTTGTTTTCATTTTTCTTCTATTCTGTTGCGTGTTTCATGGAAAGCACTTTGAATTGTCCATGTACTGAATTGTGCTATACAAATAAACTTGCCTTGCCTCTCTTACACGCAAGCATAAGCTCACCCCACTCCCGACCCCACCACACACACACTTTATTCTGCAAAAGGCCACGATGCTTCAAGCCACTTGGTCATGATAGTAAAACTGTACATCTTACATAGTATTTATAAGCCATATGGTTTATTGGGCAATTAAAATTCCATTTACGAAATAATAACACATTGAAGGCCAAAGCTGCATCCAGTTTTACAAGGCAGGGAAACAGACCTCTAAGTGTCATCTCTGCAGACTCCATCTCTGTGGATCAGTTTAATTTCCGATTGGTTTGAGTGTGTGTTTCTGTGCTTGTTGATTGGGGAACAAGGCAGGAGGAAGACCTTGTTGCCAGAGATACTTCCGTCTGTTTGTCAGAGATCAGCCAGCAGATGCAAAATGTACTACCCTTACGCTCGATGAACAACTGATCTCATTTACAATGTGTCTTCCACCCACATTGAACAAATCCATGGCTGTTTTGTGGGGTGGAGATCGTATATGTGGCATTTCCAAAAGCTTTTAATATGTGAGGCTATTTTGCACTGAAATCTTATACCAGTCATATTCTCCCTCAGAACAGCCTTACACCAGCAAGTTGTTATATTAGCTTTTTTTGTCTCCATCTTCTGGAATAAGTTCTGGAATATTTTTTTTAGTCTCACCATAGCTGGATAAGCTGTGTTTTGAAAAAGCCATGTTTGCTTTGCTCTGTGCAAGGCTGTAAAACTAAAAGCTCTACAGAGAATCATGGAAATTAGATTTACTGCTGGGTCGATCTTCTTCTGGAGCAGGGCCAGAGTTTGAGGTGAGTGAAAAGAGAGGGCTGCTGACGCAACATGATGGATAGAAACCAAAGAAGTGCTTAAGCATGAGGGAAAAGTGAGGGAAAGACACACCCTTTCAGTTCGGTTAATTTGGTCTTTCAACAGCTGGTTCAATTAACTAAATAATAAATGCTGGGGTCTTAGAGTGTCTAAAGTGCTCGGTATTGTTGCTGCAAAGAGCCTCCTGCATGTCAAGCATAGAGCTTAGTAGTACAAAGCAATACCTGAAGCATAGTTTCTCAGCAACGGATATGCAGGTATTTAGATTAGAGTGTGCTAATCTGTGTGACAACATGGGAAAAGGGTAAAAGTTTGGGATTAGATGTGCAAGTTCATGAGTTCAGTTCTATTGAAGGCAAGTCAGCCAAAACTTAGGTGGCCTCTTCACACACAAAGAAAAATAGCATGTGTTACTCGCTTTTGGGATCATTGGAAAAGTGGAAGGAAAATACATGCTTGATTTTGTGATGTAAAAGCTTTGCCATGGATTTGTGTTAAGCCTGTCTGACTAAATACTTTGTAGAAAAGCTTTAGGTGCATGTTGGTTTGTTTTCATCAGCTTTGCAAATCAAGGGGCTAAAGCGTTTGTAGATTCTTCTTGGCAAGCACATTTTGGTCAGAATAGACTGAACAGAGATGCAGTGGTGGCACAAGGGTACAGCAGGTAAATGACCCATTCAGGGTAGCCCTAGCCCTCGACACAGCTGTCCCAGGTCAAATCCAGACCCAGAGATCTTGGCTGTATGTCTTCTCTGTCTCTCTCTACACCAGGGGTGTCCAGAAAGGGCCGCATGGCTGCTGGCTATCTTTCCAACCAAGCAGTAGCACACCAGACTCCATTCATCACATCAAGTCTCATTCAGTCTTAACCTGATGACTTAATGAGATGAATATAGAAGAATATTAGAAGGTGGTTAAATCACTGGTGACCTGGAGCTGTTTCCTCCACCTTAAGCTCAACACCAGCAGAAAAAAAGAAATCAACAATGACTTTTGGAAGTCAAGGGCCATGCTGAATTCTGGCCTGAGCTACATGAGAGGGAGCATGTGTAGCTGTGTTTCTTGTTTTTAATATATTGTGGAGTCCATTTTAAGGGAAAATGGCATGTTGTGGGGACCGACTGCTCCTTGTGGGGGCTTTACAAACATGAAATTATATGACTTTACATTTCGGAAAAAAAACTTCAGGGGTCTTCACAGACTACCTTTATACTTTCTTTATTTGTAAAGAAAATGTTTATATCTCTTTCTTTCCAAGTTTTAACATTTATGCACTACATACTCTTATTAGTTTATAGCATAGCTGCAATAACTACACTACTAATACACTGGAGACTGTAAATGACATATTACAAAATTCACATTTCAATGTTTATTCAATCAGTGTCAAATTGTTTTAATCAGACTGTGGCTTTAGTTAATTTCTAAAAATGTACAAAAACCTCACTGTTAATGTTCTGATTAAAAAAAAGAAAACTAAATATAAATGTTAATAGGGACCTGGCTTTATTACTTTGCTATTTTCAGTAGAAAAGGAAACTCAGATGCTGTGCTTCTAGACTGACTGACTCCATGATTTCCAACCTCTGATCTCACAACAGGTATTATCACTCTGTGGTCTGTTGACTCTGGGATAAAGGCCTGTCTTTGAAAAGCCTGTGTCAGTGTTTGGGAGCAGAATGGTTGACCCGACACGTCACAACAACAAGCAGTTTGTGCCATTTGTCCCATATTCAGACACCAGGAATCTATACTGCATCCCAATGTTTTTCAGGGACACATGTTTAGAGGGGGGCTGTGATGAGTTGAAGGACAAGGCGTCAAAACTTTAAACGAAAAGGTTTTCATGATAGCCTTAATTAAGGTCATGACTTAAAAACCATTAGTATTATCACAAAATGTAGCATTAGTTTTTCTCTTATTACCAAAACCACGCCCCTACCACTTCATATTTTTCCCTCAGTCCATGCCAGCTGATTGTTGTGAATATAACACATTGTTATTCAGCTGTAGCCTGATCTGTTGCAAATTAGAGGGTGCAGCTCTTCTTGTCTTGGAGTGGTGGGAAGATAGTTGTTACCAGTGCAGTGCTTTGGTTAATCTCTGACTAGATGTGCTTTCTGCAGCTGTGTGGATTTGTTATACAGTAGGAGAAAAAAGGGGGTGGTTTGGTGGTCCGGAAGAGGCTGCTAATTACTAAATACCTAGAAAAACAGCTTCCTTTTCCCTTGAAAATGTAGACTCTTCAATCTGCAGGAGGGCTTGGAAAGGGTCCCCTGTTTGTTCATGAGCAGAGAGCATTCTTGATATTCATCAAGAAACTGGACTAAATTCTTACTGTTTGAGAGGAAACTGTATTGAGCTTTGAGCAAATAAACTAGCTCCAGCACCTGCTGACATCGTAACATTTATCCTCTTAAGTGCAGAGTCCACTAGGATGAAGGGGACTCACAACAAAAAAAGCTAATCATTTGATACATAAACACTGCCCACACAGGAATCAATTCAGTGGAAGCTTTACACATATCAGGATATTTGCTGGTCATCCAAAACAAAAAAAAACAAAAAACACGCAGTGCCTTACAGAAGTATTCATACCCCTTACCATTCCATATCATGCCACATATGAAGTAGAAGAAAGATGAAAAATATTTCTTTGGAGTCAAACTATACCAGCATTGCCAGAGTAATTTTTGTTTGGATTTGGGATAATTGAATTTCATTTATTAATGGTTTCCCTTTTGCCAGGCATCATAGAGCATATGTGTAAGATACAAAATTTTCTTATCTAAGCAATGTGCCTTTGGTTTGGGTTTCTTCTCTGAATAATGTTCTTCTTGCACATCTAAAGATGGCTACTCTTCATTTTCAGACAGTGAACGTGATAGGTCTACATAAGATTTCCAATTTAAATCTTGGAATATTGTTTTATAATAAACCCAGCCTGTCAGTTTACATGAACGGTCATGACTTGGAAAACCATGTATCAACCTTCCTTTTACACCAGTGACGGATAACTGTTAGAGAATTACTTAAAGTCTTAACAAAACAAGTTTAGGAAATTTAACCAACTTCAAATTAAATCAAATCCTATTTTGTTGAGTAATAAAATATTTTATCGTATTTCTTTTTTTACTACCAGCATTAAGTATAGATAAATTATTCACAATAGGATATTTTCCTTCAATACGTTCTACTGGGTTTTACTCAACTTGAATCTTCCACCAACTCTGCAGTTTTATATTTATTTGGATCTGGTTATAACTGAGGGGTCCATGTGTCTCCTCATACCAGGTTAATTACAGGATCGGGACAGTCAATAATCACTGCTTTGATTTATAAAGTCAACAGATTATGGAAAGAAAAAGTTCAACCTACGGCAACAGAAACTGGAACAAGTGAGTTTCAGAAAGAAAGAAAGAAAGAAAGAAAGAAAGAAAGAAAGAAAGAAAGAAAGAAAGAAAGAAAGAAAGAAAGAAAGAAAGAGTTAACTGTTGTTTAACTTACAACTGCGTGTGAACAAGATCTTCACGTCTTTGCCAAACTCTTCCTCCTTCACTAATGGTTCTGTTTCTCATGGTCACTTCTCAGTAATGGCTGCTTATTTTTCCAATTAGCTCAGAATAGCAACCCAATCCTCGACATCCATGCAAAGGAAACACAGCATTACTGCTTGTCATACCAACATGCTGTTTTTCTCTGTTGAGCAGTGGTGTTCTTTTCTGGTCATTTCCCTGCATTCTTTTCAGGTTCATTATTGCCTATTCATAAACAGCTTTTTGTTTTTGTTCTGTTTGCATTCTTCTCTCCTCAGGCCACCCATCCGGATGTTCATCCTGGTGGACCACCCCTCCTGAACATGAACCACTATGTCAATAAGAAGAGCGCAGCGGAGAGCATGCTGGATCTGGCTTTGCTGATGGCTAACGCCTCCCAGCTTAAAGCTGTGATGGAGCAGGGGCCAAACATCTTGTTTTACACCCCCACTGTCACCCTAATTGCCAGCTCTCTTTGTCTGCAGGCCGCAGTTGGAATCCTGTTAATCTTCACAGGTAAGGAAACAGGTAGAACTTAAGCTTTACAGACTTTTTTTTGTTTGTTTTTTCCAACATCCTTTCATTTTAAATCCCCATCATCCTAAACCTCAGAAAGATCTATGCCTATTATTTAGCCATTTTTGTACCTAAAAAAACACAACCCACCACTCCACAGTTCCAGACAGATAACCAATTAGCAACTACGGTAGTCTTTTGTGGTAACCATGGTAACCAGGTCAGAGTTCTTTGGTTTTAGGCTGTCAGCATATATTGTATTCAAAGGAACAGGCCCCCTTCTTTTCCTTTTGACATGTGTTAAAAAAAACACGTCAATGAGCGTGTGCATATATCAGCACAATTCACTACAAATAAAAGCAAAATAATTGTACATATAAATATTTTCACTTTGATAAGTAAAGTTCTTATCAAGTAAAGTTCTTCGGGTTCTTTTTCAGTGTAGTCCTGTTTCTCTTACTGTGACTAACTGGATATGTTCTCTTTCATCCTCTGACACGGGAGCTGGC
>JAUZNJ010037347.1:0-11488 GCA_034780135.1 Jordanella pulchra | reverse complement strand
ACATATGTACATGCATACATATAAATTTATATACATATACACATGTATACATATAGACATATATAGATATTCTTTACCCAGATGACTCTCTTAGACCTTAGAGGGTTATTGAACACACTACCGCATTAGTATAAACTGCTTTACCATTACTGCTGATGGTGGCAGGGATGTTAGTGTTTGGAGGTTGTCAGCAGCCGGAAAAAAAAGAAAAAACAGATCATCCAGTTAAAACAATAACTGGCTGCTTGCACAATCCAAGCAAAGAAAGAGGAGTGGAAAAGTGAGCTGCTTCTGAGTATTTGAAAAAAAAATGCTTTAAAAATGAAGTTCATGCTAAAATTCTAGCCTCACAGATATAGAGAATAATAAAGGAAAACACATAAATTAATGAGTGGTTTAAAGTCCTAAACTTGTGCTGAAAGAGAGTAATAAATTATTCTGAAGGACAGCAGGAATTGAGTTGTGATTGTGACAAATACTTAGGGCAATGAAATGTTCACTCTGATAGATTACATGCTTGAAGCAAAGTTTGGAGTTTTACATGTGAGGTATACCAATCTTTTGCTACTACAAATCAATGCCTTATGTGAGGAACGTATTTAAGTACTTAAAAGACCATGTATTTGAAAAGTTAAGACTGTAAAAAGCTGTACTAGCAAAAATTTACAAAAGAGAAGAACCATCATACAGCATCTACCAACCGTCAAGCCTTAATGTAACTTTCTCAGGCAGAGAGAGCGATTTTAACCCAGTAATGACAATCCTTTTCAGAAAAGATGAACAGACCCAAGAGCATGGAATAAACCTGGAGCAGAAATCCTACCGGGTTTCAAGAAAGAGTAAAATGGAGGTTCTTCCATTATGGTCCTATGATCCTTTGGCCCTGTTCTATTTCCTAGCGATTAGTGTGAAGTAAGAAAAAAAATTGCAATCACAATTTTTGTAACATAAATTATAATTCTAATGTCTGTCAAAGCCCTAGTCCAAATCCAGTTTGGCAAAGGTAAAGTACACACCAATAAAAAAAGGAAAGCATATTTATGTTAGAAATGTCCAGACCAAAATTTCTAGATGTGTAAAGCTGACGTACTTGCAGACTTGCAGGTCTAACTGCTAATTTTACAAAGTATTAACACAACAGCGCTGATTACAAATGCAGAGAGAAGCTGAGAAGCTGTTGTCTTCTCGCACAGGTGTACGTGGTATCTGTGTGGCAGCGTCTCACTAAGTGGAAATGATAAATAAAAATTCTGGCACAGAGAATGCCGTGAAAGATGGTGTCATTTTGTCATCTAATATAGCGTGAGGAACAAAAAATTTTAAAGGAATGCTCTGTGTGACAAGCTGAATGAAGTCACGCCTCCATGTCCATCATTGGAATTAAATGTTATATGACACAGCCACTGCAATATGTCAGAAAGTAATAGCCTTCTGTCACATCTTCCCACATTTGTGTGTGGGTTAAAGCCACTCTACTGTGCTCAAGTGCGATGGTGGGAAGAAAAAAGAAAGCATAAATGGGACGGTGTGAATATCTGCGTGCATGACATGTTAAAGACATAAAAAACAAAGCACACCTCACATAGCAGCAGCTCTAAAAAGCATGAGCCCTGTATCACTGGCTTTTCACTCCATTCTAAGGTGATAAAATCAGGAAGCCTGGCTACAGAATGTTGTTGACAGGGTGAGAAAACGTGGTGCACATAGCTTTTATAGCAGCTGCCTATTCTGGTGGGGGCTTGATGAACCAACAGAGGTGAATATATTACTTTCACTCGGTGAATGTCATAAATGCCACTTCTGGCTGCTGAATGTCACAGACTGTTGGGGTAACTGCTAACCCTGCAGAGCATTGTGATGTCTATTTCCCCACCGTTGACTTCAGTGAAAACTGAGCATAAGTCACAGTTGGAACAAGCTAAAGACATTCACCATAATTTAGAAAATCCAAAAGCAATCGTTTGGGATTTTCTGCTCAGATCTGTCAGAACCTAAAGCAACTACCTTATATTGCTTTTTTTTTCCAGTGGCTGAGAGTTGCTAATATTGAAATTTTTCCTCTTGAACCAAGCACCAGACGTATCTGCATAATGCTACTGGAAAGCTGTAAAGAAACACTTAAGGACCACCTTTTGTGTGAAATATTACAGGTAGTGCAGAAGCAGCCATAAATATGATGACCAACAACCCTTTCAGCTTGCTTTGTGTTAAGACTTTGGGTCATACCCAGAACCAAACAAAAAAAGATAAAAGGGAAAAAAAGTACATGAAAAGAAACTCATAGACTCTCTTCATAAGCGAAGGCCATTGTTTGCAGCACGGTCATCAGGGGCAGACTGCTTCTGATTTTTTTCGACATCTTCTGATATGAATACCAAGGTCATTCTACTCTGGCTATTCATGCATCCTATTTAGCCATCACTCAATCCTGTTCAATCAAATCCTCTGCTGTTTAGGATGGAGGTGCTCAAGCCGCTGCCTGGTTTTGGTGCACATTTCTGTTTTGTTTTTGTTTTTTTTGCTGGAAACAAACGAAACCTGACAAAGAGAAAGCTACAGGTTAAAGATTGTTGACAATCTGTGATGCAATCTGATTTGTTTTGCCTTCTTTCAGCTTTCCTTTGTGAGCAGACATATATAGTTAATATTAGGAGCACGAGTGATATGTATGAGATAGCAGGCTCTGTAAAATAAGGATTTATCGTTATTTTAAAAACAGAACTAAATGATTTCAGTATTGATATTTAGCATATGCTAGCAATGCTGAAACAAGTTTTCAAGAGAAAAAGAACCTTTACCTTACTTTTTTTCACAAATTAAATTTGTTTCAAAATCCAGCAGAATTTATAGGAGATAATGAAAGAAAAAAGGACAAAAAGAGAAGCGGTTTTGTACTGCACTAAGCCTCTCTGTTATCAGTTCACTAGATTTTAGCTATAACCACAGAGATACCTCAACCTGTAATAGAAAGTACAGTGTTCCCTTTAAACAGTTTAGTGATACAAAAAATTGCTAATTATAAGTCTCCTTACATCAGTAATAGCATCCACACCATTATTAGCACAACATGGAAGCACTTATGATAATGTGTTCATGACAAATTAGATAACATTTCACACTGACCAGACGCCAGTCAAGGTTGATTATGCTGGAAAAAAAACTGCCAGATAGTGGTCACCAGCAGATTTTTTTTTAGCAAATCCTAAAACACAAATATTATGTTGCTTATTTTTTTACTTAATTCTAACCCCAAATTGCCCAAAGCATTCTGGCTAAATTATGCTAATAATAAAGTATAGGATACATAAGTAGTACATCTGCAACAACTGAAAGGAACTGTAATAAACTCTTCTTGCAGGCCTTTTCTAATGACAGTTACGCCAAAAAAGTAAACAGACCTTACACTATGATGGACAGTTGTATGCAAGACATTCAGCCCATCTGAAAGAGTAATTATTGTTTGTGTAGAAGACTGAAGACACAAACAGAGGAGTAAACCAATTCCAAGGAACTGTCAATACTTTTGAATTTATTTACTCATAAAGCTATCAATCTCTGGGATTGCCAAGTTAGATCATATTCAACTTTTGGCTTTATGCAACTGTCAAACTGAGAAAAAAAAAACACAACACTAGCTTCCAAGAAGAAAAGGGGCACCATGCCAGGAAGCTTGTACAACAAAGGAGAAACAATCTCAAGTAATTGCCTGCCATCAAACAGAAAGCAGTGATTTAAAATGCAGGATGGAAGGAGGGTACGGCAGAGCTTATTGCAAACCAGTCAAGGACGTTTGAACCATCTATCTTGCAAGATATCTCACTGCTAATCATGCAGGTGGAAGACGCCCGATGGGTTTTGTGTAGGGGTTCCTAGGCAGTCACGGATGACTGGATTCTGGGTAGACATACAGCTCCAAACATCCATAAGATAAAAAGGGAAAGCTTTCTTAGCACTTTTTTAGGGTAAGGAAGCATAAATAAAAAAAATAAAAAAAAATATAAACCACAAAAAGTTATTGATCTAGGTCCGTTTTACTTGACAGCAACATTAGATAAACATTTTCCTTTTTCAGAATTTCATTTGGAAAGGCCTGATATAAAAGAGAAAGAATGGTGTAAACATCGACACCAATCTGATATCCAGCTATCAATCAATCCTTGACAATCCTTGTCAATCTACATGACAAAGCAAAAGTGAACTGATGCTCTTCAATGTGAGAAAACTAGTACTGAGGGAGTGCATGCATGGCTCAGTTTCTAATAGGCTCAAAAACAACATGTAGCCTCTAATAGTGCTCACATACCTCACTGTATGTTTAGTCAATACTGGTGCAACACTTTTTTTTATCGATTAGAGAGTTTCCAGCTAAATGATAAATAATTCATCCGTTTTTCTGTATGCAGGTATCCCATGTGAATATGGTTGATGGTTGGGAAATCCATTAGTCAAAGTCAACAATCCACAATAGCCAGAAGTCTTTCAACAGGATGGAAAGTTAATTCTGTTCTACTGAGATCTAGGAGATCGAAGAGTCAATCTCAGCTCCGTTATTCGCCTGGATTTCATGAAAGGTTAAAGAAAAAGGCTCAAGTAAGTTCATGAAAGAATTAGAAAGCCTGATGTGATTAAAACAAAAAGACAAAAAAAAGAACTGGGCTCTTCACCCTGAGCCAAATGGTCACCTCAATCTTTCAGTGGAAAACGGGTTTGGAGCCTAAGTGTTTTATTCAGGCCAACCCACAGGCACATTGCAGCTTTCTTCACATATGAGGGATCAACTCACACAAATACACAGCGTGTCTGGACCAAAGCCAATATCAGAACAGAAAAGGCATGTCATCACAGCAGCCATGTACAACCAGTCAAGGCCAGTTTCTGCAAAATGCTGTTTATAAAGCAAGAGTATAGTCCTGCTCTGGTGAACAACCCTGGATATACAAGCTGAGCCACTGACCAGTGCCTCAGACGCCACGCAGCAATGATTCATAGACATTGGTTAATCTTATCAGGGACTACCTGGACACAGCAGTAATAAACTGAAAATTGTCCAGTGAATCTCATATCAAATCCCAACCATGGGAAAACTAAAACACACAGCTGCTATGAGCAACACTGGACAAGCCTACTGTTCTTGTTAAAACAAGCAAGAATGTGATAGTGCAGGTAAATCCAGAATAAACTAATATAAGTACAGACAATAGAAGCTTCAAAAACCTGCATAAGCCTCTGACGATTACTCTACCACCACCATGTTTGTTAGTTTTACTCTTGATTCAATGGAGCATTCACCTTCTAAGAAATTCATCTTTTTTTTCTAAGTCCACATAATTCTTTCTCCAAAAATGTGGTTCATTACGATGTTTTTTGGCAAATATCAAACAGGCCTTTGCGTTATTATCTGTCAGCATTCTGTCTCAATTACATTTTAATGAATGCCACTGTCATTCAATCTTTTCCACTGTTAAATCCAAAATACTTAAAGATTTTCTTTAGATGAAATTTGGTTCTTTGTGACCTCCTGCATCAAGACATCAATTGTCTCAATCCAGGAGGTTCACTGCTGAAAATCACTCGTTCTGTTGCTGAATGCCTTCATATTGGGATGTAATGTGTTTATTCACAACCTTTAAGCCTAATCCATGTGGTCAGGAATGTTCTGTAAATTATTATTTTTTTTATCCTGCATGTTTTGCGCTAATCAAGAATGGGTGTGGCTTTTGAGATTGAAAGCAGATTTTCAAAAGTAAAAATGGTCAATGACTGAAAGAAAGGGTGATTGATTACTTTTTCTACATAGCACAAGGGTGGTTTGGATAGCAGCTTCTCCGCCATAAATCAAACCAACTAAAATTTACTTACTCAGGTTTGACTGACTGGACTTTGGTTGGACTGATTATATTTTATTTCATAATACATAACATGAGAGAAATAAAAGCAGAAATATTACTGCAACAGGGATTAGTACTTCAAATCCAATAGATTTTCATTTAACCTATCATGGTTTACCAGAATCTTTCCGCTTGCATGTTTAAAACCCCTGGTGACATGTAGAGTTTTGAGGCAAATTATTTATATTCTATTGGAGGATGCAAAGTGAACACTTAAGTAATGAAGGAACCTGTTTGTCCTTCCACTAAATCTCTGCCCCACTGTGCCTGGATGGAGGTCATAAAGTTTCCTGCCACAGCCATAAAAAATATCTGGACATTTTAATTAGCCCAGTCATAAAATATGACTTGAGACACATCTATCTAACATGACCTGTAGACCATTTTAAAAGGAACTATCCTGTTGCTCATTTATTAAATATTACATCCTCTTCAGTTCTCTCTCTGGGTCATAAGTAACAGTGAATTTAAATATTAGAGGATCACTGCATGGATGGAAACGTTTTATTATTAAAAAGGCACACTGACTCGCATCTCAAGGCCTCAAGGTGATGTTGAAAAATGTATCAGAAGGTTAAATTTCACCAAAACCAGTTTGGAAAGCGACACAGTCCTAAAGTTTTTTGTCACCTTAATATCCACAGGAAATGAAAAGTGCATTTGAACACTGAACATAAGTGAATGAGTATCAACATGCTGACCCAGTGTACAAGTATGAGTAGCTGTTCAGAGTCACTAACTGAAGGCAACAAAGGTCACGAGATGGCATTAGTTTAAAGCACAACAATACTTGAAATACTAAATTGGAGTCTTACAGCCCAGGACATACATACCTCGCATCTGCTTGAGTCTCATTTTTAGGTAAAGGAAGAAAGAAAGTTCTTGAGTTACAATGCTGTTGTGTAATGGAGAACTTCACAGAAGGGCTGCTAACTAAACACTCATAATTCAGCAATAGGCATGTTTCCACCACTTACATACCGGTAGACTGGCATTGTTTCAAGAAGCTGGTTTACTTACCTAGTATAATAAACTGGTTTTTGAATGGAAGCCAAGATGAAAATGTTTATGAGCAGAGTCTTTTAAGTTGGCTATTAATGGAATAAGAACTTCCTTTGTGCGGCTTCAAGCCCAAATCAAAAGAATATAGTATCAAAATGGACTGTTTTTGCATTTGGTTGGTTGGTAAATAATAAAGTTTTTATCTAATGCAATTCCTCTTGAAATGTCAGAATCCGGCTGCACTGAGAAGCAGTGGTTAGCGCTGTTGCCTTGCAGCACGAAGTTGTTCGGTCCTGGCCTAGGGTCTTTCTGCATGGAGTTTGCATATATTCTCCCCCATGCATGTGTGGGTTCTCTCTGGGTACTCCAACTTCCTCCCACAGTCCATGACATGACTATTTCTCTCAGTTTTCCTTAGGTGTGAGTGCGTGTGTGCATGGTCTATGTGTTGCCCTGTGACAGACTGGTGTCCTGTCCTGGGTGTATCCCGGCTTACGCCCATAGTCTGCCGGAGATAGGCACCGGCCCAATCGTGACCCTGACAGAATAAGTGGGAGAAAATGGATGGATGGATGTCAGAACCCAGCTTTCTTCTTCTGGCTACGTTTGTATTGTAAATGGTTTTCTCTGTAAACCATTACATACGTGTCATGTTTTAACCTGGATGTATAGGTACTTCACTACAAGAATATACAAACTACCACTAACTACAGCTCTCCTTTTAGTTGTTTACTAGTGGTTAAGCAAACCCTCTTTTGTAAAACCAGGTTGAAGACCCTTATTTTTGGGTAAATTAAGTTAATAGTTCTTAATAATACAAATTCTTAATCATTAAGAGCCGGTAGCCCTCAATCACAGTCAACTAGTGCACATAAAGTATAATTTCATTGTGGATTTTTTCTATTAATTGTAATTACCAAATAGAATAATTAATAAATATTCAGAGTCAAAATGAGTAATTGCACAAGCAACAGCACCCAGAGTCAGAGAGAAGATGATCGTGCTGATGATCAACAGAAGAACACCATTTCTTTAATCATTACCCTTTAATAGACTGAAGTAAAAGCTATATACCATACCATATGGAATGCAAACTGAAATTCAACAATATCGATACGTTGTAAAGTAGGTCCCCAACATCCAAGGGGCTAATGGAAATGTAGAGCCACTTCATGGCCCAAAGGTGCCTCCAGAGTTAAACGTTTACCTTGAGGCATCATCAGTGCAATGAATTTTAAATGGTAATTTCAACATAGATAGCTTACCATCTTAGCTTATGGATTTCTAACAATACATGAGATCAAGCTGGTGAGGAAGTAGCATGACCTCTCAGGCCCATCCTTGATAAGGAAGGAAGATTAAAACTTTAAAAATTGCATACACTAAATGACTTGGCATTTCGTCTAAAAAGAAATCTACTTCAGAACTAATCAATTTAAAACAAAAAAAGAAAAATAATAAGAACCACTTGCACCACTTGCTACAGATTGTTCACTCCAAGGGAAAAAAACAAGAAAAGATTTTTAGATTTTTGCCTTCATAAAACCAACAAGTATCAGGTCTCCCACTGCTTCAATCAAACCCAACCTAACGTGTAAAAGTAAAGCTTGACCAAAGTGGACCACCTACTCCTGTGCACTCTTTGAGGTAAAATAACCATTTAGTCAAGCGATTGTGGAGGTTTTGAAGTAAGTACAGGTGGTTCCTGTCAGAAACAGATTGCTTCTATAGGTGCATCCCAGCAGCTAACTGAAAGCAATGTCAGTGATTCAAATGGCTGCAATCATGATATTGCTATTGTACTGTTTCAGTTTAAAAGTGCATGCCATTTAAAGATTTTTTTTGACCTCAAACCTTTCTTCTCCTCCTTGAGGCCCTTGTTCAGGCATTTGACTTGTGGAAAAAAAAAAGAAACAAATTGCATGTCAACACCCCCCAACCAGAAGGAGATATCTCAAGAGATGGGCAGAGGAATGAAGAGCTTTAGTTGCTTTCTGTTGCATATAGAATCACATATTTGAACAAGCTGCATGTTTGGATTAATGTATTGATCACTGTGATAAAAACAGGTTTACCTTGGATGTTGTTGGTTGAGATAGTTGATTATTGATCAACAAACCATGAGTCACCACAATTCAAATATTACTAATCAAAAAGAGACATTCTGAAAATAGATGGAGGAAATTGTTAAAAAAAGAAACTGGAGCACTGACATATTCACTGTGGAGTTTTGAGGAGACATTCACCCTAAAGTTATCATTTACCATTAAAAATTTTATCACAGTGATAAATTGTTTGTTTTTAAAGGTAATAGTTTTCAAATGTTTCTCCCTTATTTCATTTCTGTTTTTTAAATGTTTGCATGTGTCAAAGGTGGGAGTTTGGACATTGTTTAATATTTCTGTATAGTTCTTTCCAAAACTGGTCATATGCATTATATGGTCTCATTTCTGTCACATTAGTACCTCAAACGATCGTTTCGGTTTTATCCATCAATATGAAATAAACTATAAAAATAAAATTTAATGGAATTTGTAAGACAAAGTAGAGAAAATATGACTTTTAAAAATCTAAAAGTGAGGTGAGCATTAAATTTAACTCCCATGAGGCACCATCACCGAAAAGCACCCAGTTAAAGTTACAGTTACTCTACAAATCATTTAGCTTTTGCAGGTGATTTTTTTCACATATTTTCTTTGCAAAGTAACTCAAGCTCAACTGATCAGATGATGTATTTATTTATTTACATTTTAAGTCTTGCTAAATTATATTTTAGCAATTGTTTGCTTCTTGCTAATCTCAATTAAAACCATGTTAGTAAAATGAACAAGAAGAAATTTTCTTTTGCATATCCTCCCACCTGAGTAATAGACCTCTGCAGCTCCTCCAGGGTTACAAAGGGTCTCTTCCTTACTTCCCTTAATACTCATTCCAATGTTGTCAGTTTATATAGATAACAGTCTTTGGATAGGTTTTCAGTCTTTCTGTATTTTCCAGAGAACAAAATCAACATTGATCAGTAGAGATGTTTATGTTATATAATAAAACTATGTGTTTTTATACGTTTTCTCCCTGATCCATCAGTTGTTACTTGGTCTTTAGAAAACCAGCTTTCTCCAAACATGCTTGATTTATGGACCATCTTTAAGACAATCAGGTTTAATAAACTGATTTTATAGCTATAAAACCAGAAGACGTTGCTTAATCAGCCAACACACATTAAAATGTCATAGGAGAATGAGGACACAGCAGAGATATAATAAAAGAACAAGTTTTAGTGCCAGTGTACAACATACAATGCAACTTTGCTTGGCAGCATCTCTTTTGGCGGTCAGGTGATTTCACTGTCAGTATGATGTGCACTTCATGTTTGGTTTTCTCAAAAAGCAAAAAGTTATCTGTGACGCTATTTGCAGAATAGCTTTATGATTATCCACTGAATTGTTTTGGTTCTTACAGAACAAATCCCAAATAATATACACTGAGTTTGTGGTCATAATATTGAAAAGGTGGAGAGGTTCAGGGGTTACAAAGTGCTCTCCAAGGCACTGCACTGTTTCCAATTGTTAGGAGCCAAAGCAGTGTATATCGTAAATAAATTAATGATGGTATTTTGAAAGCAACAGATTATTGAAATAGTCTCTTGCAGGGTTTCCTCTGCTAGATGCTATTGCTTTTCATATGAGGCTGTCTTTCATTTCAAATAAAACTTCAATCCACAAGCACATCTTAAAATGGGTTTATGAATCTTCAGTTTAGCACAAAAGGAAACACTTGACTCACAAATTCAGCCTCATGAGTATTTATGTCAGTATCTTCCATTTGATTGTTTTGGCAAGCACTTCTAAAATGGATTGGATGTAAGAGGCAGACACAGAAGCTGTGAGCTGCTGATGGTGCTCCAATAAGATCGGCTCAAGTGTCACCACCAGGCATGCTGTGGCTAATCAATATGAGAACAGAGTCAAGCTGAGAGTGGGCAATAGCTGGGTACAGAAACACGGTGATGAAACACGGTGTGGGAAACACCTCCACAATTTGTTAGACTTCTTCAACAGTCAACGAAAGGTTTGTGTTGTTTTATTTCTAATGGCACTTTTTCTTCAGCACAAAACCATTTATGTTTAAGTTAACCATCCTCTGCTTCCTGTGTGACGAAGGGCTTGACTGCAAAACTCTGATTTCCTTTATAGTTTTGCATTTCAGCAAATTCTACCATAATCTGACTTAACAAGATGGATAAACAACTTAGGGTTAAACACCTTGCTCAAAGGCATGTCGACATCTAAGGAAGGAGGAAGCGCTAAAACGGTTTACTCTACAGTTAGTTAACTTTGAATCCCTAAAAGCAAAACGTAAAAACACACACACACACACACACAAACACACACACACACACACACACACACACACACACACGAGGGCATCAAATAAAAACATCAGCAAACTCCTACCAATACAAAAATCTGCAATAAAAATGATAAATATAAATTTTTTTATTTTTTTTTTTTGAGCTTTTTGTGGCACTAGTGGCTCGTTTTTTTTCTGACAGTAGGCTGACAGGAAAGGGGGTATGAGAGAGGGGGAGAGACATGCGG